>PVKC010006635.1:0-30780 GCA_004027635.1 Crocidura indochinensis
ACATTTTTCAAGGACTTAGAACAGTCTATTATAATGTTGTGTGGAACCATGAAGAATCTAGGATAGACAAATACATACTGAAAAACAGGAAACTGGCAGGCGTCTCATTACCTAACCTCAAGCTGTACTACAAAGCATGGTAATGAAACGACGACAGACTTTTCCACCATTGTGTGAGGATAAAATAGCCAATGATAACCCTTAAGTGTATAGTTAATAAATCTTTGATAGAGGAGCTAAGAATTTGATAGAAAATAAAAAATCTATTTAACAAATGGTGTTGCAAATATTAGATATTTATGTATAATAATTTAAAGAATGATCCATTTCTCAGACCTTACACAAAAGTCAATTCCAAGTGTATCAATGACTTTGAGATTAGACCTGAATTCAGAAAGTTCATGGAGGATAACATAGGCAGAACACTCCTAGAGTAGAACTCAAAGAAGTGTTTTTAATGATGGGTTGATAATGGCAAGGGATATATAATCAAATCTGAATAAATTGAACTACATCAAACTTTCCGTATGGAAAAAGAAACATGGGCTAAAATTAAATGAGAGGTAACTGAGTGGGAGAAAAAATTTTCACTCAACATATCATTTAAGGAGTTGATATCTAAGATATACAAAGCATGCACCCCACCCAAAAATAAAAATATCAAAAATGAGAAGAAAGGAAAGAAATTGAGTTGAGGAGGAGAAAAACAAATGTGAAAGAAGGGGGCCAGGGACCAAATGATCTCAGGTGCATTGGAGGTGTTAAAAACGAATAGAACTAAATATCTAAGTCAAAGGCAACAACAACAGAATCAAGAGACCAAACTTTAACAATCTAAACTTAGAATGGACCTGTAGTACTGGCAGGCTGAGAAGTCAGATGGTGGTGGTGATATGGAATGCACTTGGTTAACATTGGTGAAGGAAGGTTGACAATGGTGGTGGGATTGTTCCTGATTCATTGTATGTTGAAACCGAACTATGAAGGACTTTGTAAATCACAATGTTTTCAATAAAGTAAAATTACACTTAAAAATGGGGAGAGGAAATGAACATACACTTCTCTGAAGAAGACCAACAGCTGGCCAACAGACACACAAAAAATGATCATTTCACTTATCATTAAGAACATTAAAATCAAGACAACAATGAGATATAGCAGTAATAATAGCACATACCAAACATAATGGGAACAACTTGAATTGGTGAGATTTTCATATTGAACCTTCATGTGGCCAAGAGGCTTTTAATATGGCTTCTATAATTGGTCCTGCTATCACTCACAAACATCCTTAAGGTACCTTACTTATTCCTTCTATTTATGATTAGGCAGTGTCATAAGTGTTCACTTATTTCTCCAACGTCCCAAAGAAAAAGAGTTGTTTGCTAATAGGATAGAATATTAAGTTCAAGAAAGTTCCAGTTACAGTACAGGCATCAGTTTATCAGAGCACATATCTACTTCATGTTATCCCTACCATTTTTTTTCTTTTTTGGGGGGCACACCCATTTGATGCTCAGGGGTTACACCTGGCTAAGTGCTCAGAAATTACCCCTGGCTTCGGGGACCATATGGGACGCCAGATATCGAACCACGGTCCTTCTTTGGCTAGCACTTGCAAGGCAGACACCTTACCTCTAGCGCCACCTCACCAGTCCTAATTCTTTTATTGTTTATCCCTACAACTTGATACTTCTTGTTTCTCTCCCTTTCTCATTGTCAAATTCATCTCAACATATATTAGTTATTTTTATTTTTATACTGGTGAAGGGCGCTGTTCATTTGATAATTAAAACCCAACTATGGTGCTGAAATAAAAAATCAATTATTAAAAATAAACAGTACTCTATGTATTTTAATATCTTACACCAAAGTGAAATTTCTTTCATTTGTAAATGCCTCTTAATAAAAAAAATAAAGCAGAAAAAATAAATAGTTAAAATATTAGAAGTTCTTGACCAACTTATTGGAAACTACAGCTATAGATACAGATTTCCTAAAATTATGTCTGTCCTCAAGTCTGCCATTTGTCATCTTTTCATCTTCCAAATTTATCTGTTGATCAAGCACAGATTCTTTTTATTTTTTCTGTCCTGACAGACTTACTCATTTCCCAGCACTAATCAATATAGTTTGGAATGTTCATTAGTTGGTGGGGGATATGATCACAGGGAAGGTTGACTCAAATTCAAATGAGATATTTGAATGAATATGTAGACTTTCTATTCCTCCTTGACTTTCAGTACACTCTCTCTACTCCCCATCTTGTTTATTCCTAACGTTCATTATAGTCTGCTTGTACCCTTTTCCTCAGTTTCTCCCTCTCAGCAACAAACATTCTGTATATGTATAAACCCTGTTACTATTATCGATACTATTACCAATGTTATTATTTTATACCTAGAACTTCACAAAGTGAAGTTACTCAAGAAACAACATATATATAAGAAACAACAACAAATATATGTTGTTACTCAAGAAACAACATATATTTATTAACTAAGGAAATAAAGTGAAGTTTATGTGTATGTTAATAGAGAATGAAAAAGATGAACAGTGAAATGGAGAGTAAAAAGATACTTTTTCGAGAATAACTCATTATGTGATGCTGATTACTTGAGGATTAATAAAAAGAGAGAAAATTAAAACTACTTTCTTTGCCTTCCTTTTTAGCAGAATATTATGTTTATAAGGGTTTCCAGGAACAGCAGTTGTATCATGACCAAAAAGGAGAAGCAAATAAAATATACTTAAAATGAAGGCTGGAGATGAAAAATAAAGTATGTCTATCAGTTTCTCATAGACTAACAAATGACCATAACATCAGAGTCCTTCTTCGACAATTAATTCTCTCTAATAGTTGCTGGGTGTCCTACAACTTAATTTTAATTTGATTTTATGTACATAAATGTAGTATCAGATCTCCCAAGTCAAGAATTATGTTCCATAGGTTCAGGGTAGCATTTAGTTTGGTCAGTTTATTATATAGTAAGGAATACAAATGAATTTTTTCATGGGGTACAATGAGGCAGATATGTAGTAGGTTTTTCTTTATAACCAAATTGAAGCATGCATGTTCTTTCTAGTCCATAAATATCTATACCAACCTGGAAACTCATGTTCTATTTATAAAAAACTTTCAATGAAACTTGATTAAGTAAGCCTAATCAATCAATTTTTACAGTTCCTCTCCCTTTACAGAAGCAAAAGGGATGGGGCTAAAAATTCCAAATTTTAAATTATGATTTAAAAAAATGTGATTAGTCCTTATCAGAAACCCCTACAAGACTCATCTTATTAGAATGAAAAATACTGTTATTATCCCGGAATTACAAAAGATTTAGGAGCCTTCTGTCAGTATTTAGGGTCAAAGACCAAATATTTGTACAAGAGATGTTTCTTTTGCTGTTATCATTCAGGAAATTACAAGGGCTTTAACTGTTTTGTGCCAGGAACGAGGGGTTGGGGGGAAATCAGTATATATTAATTATCTTATAGTATTTTATGACAATGTTGAACCAATGTCGAAAAGTTACACCTCTGTACCTTTTATATATGAAATAACAAGTAGTATTATTTTTCTAGCTACTTCATAAGAAAGCATCTTTATTGATGAAATACTAAGTTATAATACAAGAAAGTTTATGTATATCAGTAAGTTTATATAACTTACATAGTTTGAGAATTTTATCAGATCTGTTATTCTTATTTGCTGTTCATACTTCATAATTATTGGCCTGGAACTTGAAAAAAGGGAGCGAGGCCATTCATTTAAGTTGTCTCCCTCCATTTTATATCTATACATTGAATTCCATAACTTTCTAGAAGCTGCTAAAGGTAAAGCATACCGTTGTGTGGTTTTCTTGTATTACTAGGATTCTGAGTTCATAGAGGATTTTTCAACCATTTTGAACTGTTGATTTAGACTAAAGCATGCTGTTTGTATTGTAAATATCTACATTAGGGAGATGGTGAAGTGTGCGTAAAGATAGTTGAACCTGGCACGTTCCAGCGTAGAATGAGACAGGTGGGAGAATATAATATTACAAAGTAGGTTCCAAATAGTGTTACAATGAGTAAGTTCATAGTAGGGCTACCAGTTGCCTTTCATATAGACCCTCCTCCTTTTCAATATATTAGAGGAAACTGAATAGCCAGGAAGTAGATGGGTAGTTGCCATTTCCTTTAAATGTCCTCCTATTTTGTATTCTATTTAATAGTTCAGGTAGAACCATTAAATTCAGCTCACAGACACAGACAAAAACAAGAACTCTATTTGTGAAAAATAGCCTTAAAACTTGTGGGGATTTTCTATGTGTGCAGTACCAGATTATGTCCACATGGTGGGAGCAACCACTAAATGTAAATCACTGCCATCCATACAGCTAGGAACCTGGATTCTATTGTGGTTCTGGTATTACTTAAGTGATTTTATAGCTCTGAATTTTAACTTCTTCCCCGACGAATGAAGGAGAAGGGTTAGAATGTTATCAATAGAATCTCAAATTCTCCTTCTTGGAAAATCCTCTGATTTTTGGAGGTTATTTACATAGTCTCGTGAAGCGAGGGTCTGAACCAATATTATGGTGATAAGAAGGATGAAAAGAAGAAAATTGTAAAATAAATTGTTTTGAGATAAAGAGGTGTATTGTTATTTTTTAAAATGGCTGTGTTAAGTCAGACTTCCAAATACAAGTGGAGGATGAAAGCATGCTCAACCTACTCTGGAGAAATAGTTAATTTCTCAGTTGTGGTTTCCATCCACTGAATAACTCTTTTGAAATGCCTTGTAGGGCTAGAAGCAAAGTGAGACAAAAATACAAAACAAACAAAGAAGCAAAAAGCTGCGGTCATGTTAATGAGTGAATTCTTTTAACCAGAATAAGAATATTTGGCATTATTAATTTAAAAACTATGTAAAAGTGAGGAGAAACTTTATTTAGAGGAAAGTCTGTTCATTTATTTAATTTTTGTTGTGTGGGCAGTGGGTAGAGAAGAAAGAGTGGCTCCAAAGCAGTGTGTAGGAGACTTGAGGGTCTAATAAATAGTTATTGACTATTCAGGCTAGTGGTTTAATGCAAGGACCAGAAGATTAGAAACTGATTTACCTCAAAGACTACATTCTATGATCCTTTGGAAACTTGTAGTGCCAAGAATCAAATTAAGGTAGGACACATATGCCCACAAACACTGTACCATCTACTTGTCCTGGTCCAATCATTTAATCTTTGTTGAAAGAGAGATTGCATGGCAAATACCAAGGGTGTATTGCTAATAGGTTTACTTGCGGACTTTATAATTCAATCAAGGCCGCAGAAAATTAACTAACACATATAAGTATGCTGTTACAGGGAGTAATATTGTCATATTTGCTTTAGCAAGGGTCTCAAACTTGCGGCCCGTGGGTCACAAACGGCCCTCCGTACAACATTTTGTGGCCCTGTCCTAGACGAATCGTTTTTTGTTTTGTTTTGTTTTGTTTTAGTTGTTTGGGTCACACCCCCAATGTTCAAGACTTACTACTGACTTCGCACTCAGGATCACCCCGACTTTGCCTCCTGTGGCCCGCAGGTAAATTGAGTTTGAGACCCTTGCTAGAGCTATAATAAAGGCCAAAGAGAGTCCTAGATATCAACAAGATGCAAAGCGGTTTTGAAATATTTTTAGATTCTTTTTTTTCAGATGACCTTTGTATTACTTTTCTGTGAAATATGCATGTTTAAAAATCTGCCTATCTATCTCTATTTGCCTATCTACCTCTCTATCTATCTATCATCTATTTCCTTGATATTCCTCATGACAGATACATATAGGACTATATAATAAATAAATTTGTGATTTAGTAACTACCATAACTGAACTATAACCAATGGTCAAACCGTTATCTGCCATTCAACTTCTGTTAGTGACCTTAGAATGTAAATTAATTTTTTAAACCTTAGGATTAAATAATAACCATTATCCTATTATACATATGTGTGGAGTCAGAGTAATGAGTTTGCCTGTAAATAATTACAAGTAATAATATAAGTGGCTCAAGTAAGATTAATGCATGACATTTATAAATAATATTATGATTTATATAACTAATACTGAAATATAATAAGACATGATCACTAGTGTAAGAAGAGACTAAATTATGTAAATTATTTAACTAGTCATCATTTTAAAGCTCACAATCTATAAAAAGGGGGGCCCAGGGGCAGTGGAGCTACGTTTCCCAGTGCCCATATGGCGGTTACATCACCCAGCATCCCATATGGCCCCCCAAGCCAGAAGTGATTTCTGAGCGCATAGCCGAAGTAACCCATGAGCTTCACCGGGTGTGCCCCTCCAAAAATACAAAACATAAACAAAGCAAAACAAAAAAGCTCACAATCTTTAGGGAGAGATAGGCTGGTAATTGGGTACCTGGAAAACTTTTATGGGAAGATAAATATTAAAGGATTGAATGAATACCTGACAGAATCCAGGAACATCTTTGAAAGATACTAGCAAGCATAGAAGTTTGTTTCAAAACTTTTTTCAGTAAAAACTATGGAAAAATGGGGAAAAGGTATAAGGTAGCATAGTGATGGAAATAGATAAGAGCATTTATTTCTTTTCAATTATCTCTTTTGAAGGCTACTGAGTGAAAATCCTAAAGCTTCGAAGAAAAATCAGTGTCTATTATCTGTATGTTTCTGCTTTTAGGTAAGTCAGCACCAGGCCATCAAATTGTGTAAAGGGTTTTTATTTCATTTACATCAAGATAGAGCCATGATAGGGTCAAGCTGCAAGAGATTCTAATGAACAACTACGCGAAACTGCTCTGACTCTCAGGAAGATGAGTTTTCTTCTGTGTATACTTGAAGCCATGCATCTGGTTTTACTAAAGTTTTCACTGGATTAATGATGTATAGAAATCAGGAGAAATAATGTACAAGATATTGATGAGTAATTGCTCTCCTTTTTGTTCTCGAAGCTTGGGACTAGGAAGAGCAACAAAGGATACCCACAGTTGCAGGATATAAATCTCTGTATGTGGTTGCATGTGTAGAGAAGCCAGAAGAACTCACTGGCTGAAATGTAAATAGAAATAATGTGATTGAGAATAGCTGGCCTAGATTAGAATTCCAGGTGAGAACATCTGTTTTTGTTTCTTTTTCTTTCACCATTTTTATTGAGGTACCAGGATTTACAGTAATGTTAATCATACTTTTCATTCATATATTATTCCAATACTGCATCTATCAGCAGAGAGCTCCTTTGACATGTGTTTTTAATTCCTCTTTGAAAAATATGCTACATCACTTGTGCATTGGGTAACTACCATCAGGGAACTGCTATCATAATGTGACCATAATAAAATAACTAGCCAACATCTTTTTTAAACTGTTGACTTTTTAATGTCTGAAAATGAATTAATTATAAATTCTGAAATAGATCCCTGAGAGTAATTTTGTTCTAATGGACCCATACTGACCCTTCTTCTTTCAAGACTACCATACTATTTGTAATACATTCAGCCCTTGTTCTCTTTCTTCTTTTGGGGGGAAGGGGGCCAGAATCAGCTGTGCTCAGAGGTTACTCTTAGCTCTGCACTCAGAAATTGCACCTGGTGGGCTCGGGGGACCATATGGATGCCAGGAATCAAACCATGGTCTCTCCTGGGTTGGCTACGTGCAAGGCAAATGCCCTACTGCTGTGCTATCTCTTCAGCCCCAGCTCCCTACCCTCTTTTAATTTCCTGCCAGACACCATAATGAACAAGAGAGAAAAATAATGGCTAAACTTTCTGACTAAATTCATATACAAAAATGATGATTTCTGACATGAATACAAGTCATACCTTAATTTAATTTTTGAATATAACTATGTACAGATAATTTGTAATTATTATTGTAGTTCAGGAGCACCAGACCCTACTTTATGATAGGCATCTTTAACAAACGAGTAATTAATTTAGTACTAATTACAAACATTGCAAGTCAGTAGTAAAAACAGTGGATTGATACAAGAAAATCAGAGGAGAAAAAATGTATAGGTTTTTCTGTCATATAAATATAATCTTTCCTGGGGCCCGGGAGATAGCATGGAGGTAAGGCGTTTGCCTTTCATGCAAAAGGTCATCGGTTCGAATCCCGGTGCCCCATATGGTCCCCCGTGCCTGCCAGGAGCAATTTCTGAGCTTGGAGCCAGGAGTAACCCCTGAGCACTGCCGGGTGTGACCCAAAAACCAAAAAAAAAAAAAAAAAAATCTTTCCTATCCTTTTTTTGTCATACAAATATAAGCTCTCCTAACCTTTGGTTACATTTCTTTTGAACTGATTTTAATGTGTGTGTTGATAGCTATATGGGAGTATTCCATAAAAATCATTTCTACAGCTCAGCTTTGATTGAATTCATTATTACATTTCATCATGTTTGGGCATTTTAACAAATATTATATTATATTAGTCATTCTATTAATAATCTATAAGGTTGGGGCCCGGGAGATAGCATGGAGGTAAGGCGTTTGCCTTTCATGCAAAAGGTCATTGGTTCGAATCCCGGTGCCCCATATGGTCCCCCGTGCCTGCCAGGAGCAATTTCTGAGCATGGAGCCAGGAGTAACCCCTGAGCACTGTCGGGCGTGACCCAAAAACAACAACAACAAAAAAAATCTATAAGGTTATTTGTAAAATGTTTGTGTAATAATGATGTCCAAGGTTTATCATCCTTTTAAAAAAGTTATGTAATTCTTCAAGTACTTAGAACAGCCAATTAGGAAGTGTGTAAAGAATCATGAAAGACTCTAACTAGCTAAAAATTCTGAAAATTAAGAAAATACCTATTTTGAAGCAATACTGCAAAGCCATAGTGATCAAAAGAACATAGTACTACATGTAATAAAAGACTTTAAACAATGAGTTGGAGTAATATCTACAAGGATAAATGCTCATATATACAGTTAGCTAAGATTTGACAAGGTATCTATCTGAGAGAATGAAATGTAATAAAAATAGCCTCTTAAACAAATGGTGTTAAGAGAATTAGATAACCACATGTAAATTAAAGTTTTCATATCTCGTACCTTGTATAAAAAAGCCAACACAAAGTAGATCAATGGTCTTGAGATCAGACCTAACTGTATAAATGACATTCATGAAAATATAGGTAGAATTCTCCAAGACCTAAACTTCAAAGGATTTTTCAATGATGCTATAATATTGGGAAAAGTTGGATAATAAAAACAAACAAATGGTACTATATCAAACTAAAAAAATTCTGTCTGGCAAAAGAATACAGGCTAAATATAAAAGATAGCTGAGAGGGAGAAAATATATGACTCAGTGCATTGGATAAAGAGTTAATGTCCAAGATACATAAAATAGTCAAAAAATTAACAACACCCCCCCTCTTAAAATCACCAGGAAATGCAGAGATGGAATAAAAGAAACTTCTATGAGGGAGAACAATGTAGGCCGCCAATAGGCACTTGAAAAATTAAACATCATCACTTATTAATTGGAAATTCAATTTAAAATAAGATATTATCATTTTTTGGGGGGTTGGGACAGCCTGAGATGCTCAGGGGTTACTCCTGGCTATGTGCTCAGAAATCGCTCCTGGCTTGGGGGACTATATGGGACACCGGAGGATCGAACCATGGTTCGTCTAGTCTAGTGCAGGCAAGTCAGACACCTTACCGCTTGTGCCACTGCTCCAGCCCCAAGAAATCATCTTACACCAGTGAAAAATGGCACATATTAAAAATACTGGGAACAGCCTGTGTTGTTGGGGATATGGTAAAAGAGGTACTCTCATTCACTGCTCAGGGTTTGTCCCAAACCCTGTATAATAGAACATGGACGATTCTCAGTAAACTAAGTTATATGAGCTATCATATGACTCAGCAGTTCTACTTTTTGGTATCTATCAATTATAGGTGAGATTTTGAAATAGACCTAGATATCTTATAAGAGATGAGTGAATTCTAAAGATGTGGTATGGAATAACCACACGTATCTGTGGAATGATGAAATAATGCACGTTATTGCAACATGGATGGAACTGGTAGATATCATGTTAAATGAAGTACTTCATAAAAAGGGTAAACACAGAATGATATCACTTATATGTGAATATCACTCATCACTATCTATGCTGAGGGAATGCAATCATTTAAAGTGAGAAATGGATGAATAACCCTTGACCCCAGAGATTAGGGGTATTAGGGAGAAGGAAAGAAATAGTGTGAGGAGTGGAGGAAGATAGATGAGAAATAATGAAGAGGGTAAGGGTCAAGGAAATTCATATACATTATTGGGTTTAAGGAAGGAACTAAATATCTAGATGACAAAGATAACAGCACTAAAATAATAAAATTCAAACTAAAAAAAAGAATGGAGCTAAATATCCAAATGATAGATACAACAACACTGAAATAATGATATTCAAACTTTAAAAATTAAACTTAAAAAAAGTGTTTGCCAAAATGACAGACTGGGGGGGGGACTTGAAAACATTGAGAGGAAGTTGACACTGATGGTGGAATTATACTGGAGCACTTTATGCCTAAAACTTAATAACTAAATAACTAATAACTAAAACTAAATAACTGTAAATAAATGTTTTATTAATGGAAAAAGGTAAGTTTATGTAGCATTTTAGCACTTGAAAGCATAGAAAATAACAAAATATTCCATAATTAATTGAACAAAGTTAGCAGATCATAACTTAAAAAGCCTGACACACATATCCAATAAAAATCTAGACACAAATGTCACATATAAATAGATATTTAACAAAAATACAAGTGGATTTATTATGTAGAAGGACATAATTGCTTGAGAAATTGAAATTAATTTTCAGAAGTAGTCCAAAATAATGGCTATATCAATAGCTGAGACAAAAGACCATAAAATATTTTATTATCTGTAAAAAATATTTTAAAAATACCTGAAAAATACTCCAACCAGATAAGCTGATATTCCCATGTTATCAATGAAAACATGTTTTTCAAATATATCATAAATACTAGGCAAGACTTCAACCAAAACAAAATTGGATATCAATTTTCCTCCTGAGAACTAGTTTAGATAGAGTGCAAGAATTTATTCTACTTCTATATAAAGTAAAAAGCATTTGAAAGTTAAAGTGAAAAATGTTCTAATTGTCATGACAGCTTTTGACACTCATTTGACAAAATGTAAGTCAATGATAATTTGCCTAAAAAGGACTTTAAATACAAGGTGTTTATTTCTTTCTTCATTATCCACAGAAAGACACAATGTTTACAGTTATAATCTGTTCCTTATATTAGGATATAAATTCCTATAGAATTTTTGGTATGAAAATATTAAAAATTTTGGACCAGAGAGATAGCACAGTGGTAGAGCATTTGCCTTGCAAGCGACCGACCTGGGAAGGGACTTGGTTCAATTCCTGGCATCCCATATGATCCTGCAGCCTGCCAGGGGCGATTTTTGAGCACAGGGCCATGAGCAACCCCTGAGCACTGCTGTGTATGATCCCCAAACCAATCAATCAACCAATAAATTTTCTTTAAAAAAGAAGAGAATATTAAAATTTTAATTAAGGTATAATTTAGGTATCACATTGTATCTTTTAATTGTAAAAACTTATTCAATATTTTATGAATAATATATTAACTAATATTATATCTAATTCACTTTTGCCAACAGTATTTTGATTCTTGTTTTTGGATCACACCTATAATGTGATGCTGAAGATAGAATTAGGTCTTGGCCATGTGCAAGACAGTGACTTAACTTTTATATTGTTTCTTCAACTTCAACACAGTTTTTCATTTCATGTGGGAGACAAAGCTTTTAGATTTTTTTGAATTATTTTTTTGGGGGGCTACATCTGGTGACACTGAGGGGTTGCTCCTGGCTATGTGCTTAGAAATCGCTCCTGGCTTGGGGGACCATATGGGACACCCTGGGATCTAACTGTTGTTCATCCTAGGCTAACACTTGCAAGGCAGATACCACTCTGTGCCACTGCTCTGGCCCAGCATTTAAATTTTTATCTCAACAACTTTCATATATGGATATTTCCCCTTATCCATATCATCTGATTACCACTCTGCTTCTAGCAGTCATCAATATAATCTCTGTATTTATGAAATGTATTATTATTCAATTTATATATATATGTGATTAATTTTGCCTAACTTATATCAGCACAATGCCCTCAGCAGCAAAAAATCTCATCAACCTCTGACAAAGTTTCTTGTATTGATCAAATAATATTCCATTTTATAGGCATATGTTCTATATAATATATCCCACAAATTTTTCTATTTATACATAAATATACATTTAGGAAGCAAAGCAATAATATAGTGAGTATAAACTTACCTTACACTTAGTTGATTCATTTTCAACTTCTGGCATCCCATATGTTCTCCAGGTCTCTGTCTGGTGCAGAGATCCCTGAGTGCAGAGCCAGAAGTAAACTTTGAACTGAAGTAAGAAGAGGTATCCCCCCCCCAAAAAAGCAATAAAAATAAACACATATGTTTAGCTTGTTTTCATATTTTGATTATTGTAAATGCTTCTGCAAATAGTAGACATTATTCTTATTAAGTGATATTTCAGGATAAATATATGATAGATGAAATATATAAAATATTATATATACTTGATATTTTTCTTTTATATTTTCTTGTCCTTTGTTGATTATTAGAGTTGTACCTGAGTTACAGTTGATTTGAACAGTAACTAGGTTTTCCTAATGTCAAAATCAGGTTAGAGTTATGACTAGTGATTTCTGTCAGCCACATCAGCCTTTTAAGAACTTTTCATCAGGAGAACTATGGAGACAACAAGACAGCAGAGGCACAGCCTATGGCTTTGGGACCTGAAAACCATGATGGCAGTGCCCAGGTGAGGGATGGAATCCAAGGCAGGGACCCAGAGCTGTAGGATCCAGAGCTGCAGAAACCTCATCAGTGACATAATGGCCATGGAAGTAGAGCCTGCAGATTTGGGAAACAGAAGCCACATCAAGGGCACCCAGGTGAGGATGGAATCCAAGACAGGGACCTAGAAGGGTGGAACATACATTGTAGACAACAAGGATAAGGAGGCATAACCTGCAGCTTTGGAACCCAGAAGTTAACTCAGGGGCATCAAAGTGAAGGACAAAATCTGACTCAAAGACAAAGAGCCAGTGGACTATGACCACTCAAATCTACTTCACAGCTATATACTCCTCATATTTGAAAAACACCAGCATGGGATATAGAAAACATCACCTTACAACCATGACAATGGGAAAGCAATGCAGAAAATAGAAGTCTTTGTTAAACTCAACAGAAACAATATAAGAATCAATGGAATCTCAGAGTCACAGAAATAAAATCACCATAAAGTATTAGCAATCAAGGATAACATTTCAGAGAAACTCCTAGAGCTAAAAAGTGCATGCAACCAAATCCTGGCATGCCCCACAAGTACCAGTCAAAAGATATCCAAATAAAAGCACCCCAAGACACATCCTAATCACATTAATGAACCAAATAGATAGATATATGGAATATTGATAGCTGCAAGATCAAAAAGGGAAATTACATTCAAAGGAACATCCCTAAGATTTACCACAAACATGTCACAGAAACCCATAAGGCCCAAAGGCAGTGGTTGAATATAGTGACATGACTCAAGGAAATGACTCCATTGCCTAGAGTACTTCACCCATGCAGACAACATTTAGGTTTAAAAGAAAGACACACCACTTCAAAGATAAACAAATGCTTAGAAACTTTACATACTCAAAACCAGCCTTAAAGTATGATCTGAAAGATGTACTTTAAATTAAGATACAACAAACTCCTAATAAAGATAACACTAAATCCCATAACAATTATCTCTCTCAATGTCAATGGATTACATGCACCAGTTAAGAGACACAGAGCGGTAAAATGGATCAATAGCTAAATCCAACATTCTGCTGCTTACAAGGAACACATTTGAGTAGGCAGAACAAACACAGACTCAAACTCAGAGGTTAGAGGAAAATAATTCAAGCAAACAACTCTGTTAAAAAGGCTGGAGTGGTCATACTAATTTTAGATGACATAGACTTTAGAATAAAAAAGTTATAAGGGACAGGTATGGGCATTTTGTAATAATTAAGGGATATGTACAATAAGAAATCATACTCCTAAATGTGCATGAAACTAATGAGGGAGAAGCAAAATATTTAAAACAACTGTTGAAAAACTTGAAAGAGATATCAATAGCAAAACAGTCATAATGGGAGACTAAAACACTGCCTTGTCACCACTTGATAGATCAACCAAGCTAACACATGACAATAATATACTATCACTGAAAGAAACAATAGGAGAAATTAGCATAGTATATGTCTATAGGGCTTTCCATTCACAGAAAACTAGATACACATTTTCCCCCAATGCTCATGGATTATTCTCCAAGATAGACCAAATGCTAGTCCATAAGTAAAACATACATAATATAAAAATGATAGGAATTGTACATAGTACCTTCTCAGATAATAATGCACTAAAATTAGAAGTGAATAGAAAGCAGACTCAGAGAAAAAGTTTCAACACATGGAAATTAAACAGCTCACTACTGAATGAAGAGTGGCTAGGAGGAAATCAAAGAAAAAAATCAAAAGATTTCTCATTACAAATGAGAAGACAAATTATCAGTATCTGTGGGACACTGATAAAATGTAATATGAGGGAAATTGATAGATGTTAAAGCATTTATCAGAAAGAAAGAGGGGCCTACATAAATAACTTAATGGTACAGATTATAAAATTAAAAAAATCAACAAAAAGAACCAAAAATAGGAAGAGGTAAGGAAATAATAAATTTTATATGTGAAATCAATGTAAGGGATATAGAAAAAACTATCTGAAATATCAAGGAAAGCATGAGTTGGTTCTTTGAAAAATTAAGCAAAATCAATAAACCACTAGCAAAACTAAAAAAAGATAAAAATAGAGAGAAATTAATAAACAAAATTGAAAATGAAAAGGGGGGATTACTACAGAAATTCAAAGAGTAATCAGAGGGGCCCGGGAGATAGCATGGAGATAAGTCGTTTGCCTTTCATGCAAAAGGTCATCGGTTCGAATCCCGGTGCCCCATATGGTCCCCTGTGCCTGCCAGGAGTGATTTCTGAGCATGGAGCCAGGAGAAAACCAAAGAGTAATCAGAGATTACTTTGAGAAACTTTAGGCCATAAAAATATGAGAATCTGGAAGAAAGGTATAGATTCTTAGACTCTTTTTTTTTTTTTTTTAAATATCATTTATTTTTGGGTTTTAGGTCACACCCAGCACCACTCAGGAGTTGCTCTTGGCTCTACAGTCAGAATCGCTCCTGGAAGCCTTGGGGACCATATGGGATGCTGGGATTTGGACAGCCGACCTTCTGCATGCACGGCAAATGCCCCACGACCATACTATCTCTCCAGCCCCAGATTCTTGGACTCTTATAATCTTCTAGGGTTTTGTTTTGGGAAAAATTTTAATTATCTAGGATTAAACCTATCTAGCATATCTGTACAGACCCAATATCATTTAGGTAATTAAAATGATAATTAAAATTTACCCCAAAAACAAAAGCCCATGCCTAGATGGATTTACTAATGTATTCTTTCAAAACTTTCAAGAGGACCTATTGCCTATACTTTTCATGCTCTTCCAGGAAATTGAAGAAACAAAGATTTCCAAATAGTTTTTATGACGCTAACATCACCATCATACCCAAACCAGAGAGAAATGTTACAGAAAAAGAGAACCACAGACCAATATCCCTGATGAACACAGATGCAAAGATCCTCAACAAAATACTAACAAATAAGATCCAATGCCTAATGAAGAAAGTCATACAGCATGGCCATGTATGATTCATTATGTCCATGCAAGAATGGTTTAATATATGCAAGTCAATCAACACAGCACACCATATCAACAAATGAAAAATAAAAAACCACATAATATAACTAGATTCAGAGAAAGCATTTGATAACGTCCAACACCCATTCATGATGTAAACTTTCTTTTTTTTTTGGGGGGGGGGTCACACCCGGCAGTGCTCAGGGGTTACTCCTGGCTCCATGCTCAGAAATTGCTCCTGGCAGGCACGGGGGACCATATGGGGCACCGGGATTCGAACCGATGACCTTTTGCATGAAAGGCAAACGCCTTACCTCCATGCTATCTCCCGGGCCCCATGATGTAAACTTTCAACAGGATGGTTATGTAAAGAACATTTCTCAATATAATCAAAGACAGCCCACAAGCCCCTGGCAAATATTCTACAAAAATGGAAAAAATTAATAGCCTTTCCTCTTTATTCGGTACAAGACAAGGCTGCTCCCTCTCATCACTCCTATTCTATATAGTGCTGGAAGTTTTTGCCATATTGATTGGGCGAGAAAAAGAAATCAAGAGCATTCATATAGAAAAGGAAGAATTTAAGCTTTCACTGTTTGCAGATGACAAGATACTATATTTAGAAAACACTAAAAACTTTACCAAAAAGTTTCTAGAAACAATAGATTCATATAGCAAAGTGGTAACAGTAATTAAAACAGAATGGTAGATAAGTGGAATAGACTTGAGTGTTCAGAGTGTATTCCACAGACATACGATCAATTAATCTTTGAAAAAGAGGATTAAATGCAAAATGGAGCAAGGAAAACCTCTTCAACAGTGGTATTGGGACAACTGTCAGCCACATCAAAAAAGTGAACTCAGACTTCCTTCTCACACCATACGCAAAGTCAAATCCAAATGGATTAAAGACCTTGATATCAGACCTGCATCTATAGGTTATATAGAAGAACACAAAGGTAAAACCCTCCATGACATTGAGATTAAAGGCATCTTCACAGAGGTAATATCACTCTCGAAACAAATGGAAGCTGAGGTAAACAGTTGCGATGATATTAAGCTGAAAAACTTCTGCACCTCAAAAGGAAATAGTGCCTATGATACAAAAGCCACTCACAGAATGGAAGAAAATATTCAACCAATATCCATCAGATAAGGGGCTAATATCCATAATATACTTGGTACTGACAGAACTTAACAAGAATAAAACAACTAACCCCACCAAAAAATGTGGAGAAGACATAAACAAATGCTTCCTCAAAGAAGAAATACAAAATCCAAAATGCTCCCCATCACTAATCATCAGGGAGATGCAAATGAAAACAACAAAGAGGTATCATCTCACACCACAGAGACTGGCATACATCACAAAGAACAAGAGCAATCAATGCTGGTGGAAGTCTGGAGAGAAAGGAATTTTCATTCAATGCTGGAGAGAAAGGAACTTTCATTCACTGCTGGAGAGAAAGGAACTTTCATTCACTGCAGGTGGGAATGCCATCTGGCCAGACTTTATGGCAAACAATATGGAGATTCCTTAAAAAACTGGAAATTGAGCTCCCATATGACCCAGCTATATCAAACAGCATCAATAGCTAAATCAAAAAAATTAATTTGTGCTTCTTTTTTTTTTTGCATAGGCACAGTAAATATTGGGGAGATTAGAAATGGAATTACTTTGGCCTAAGAGATAAAGTGTTTCTCTGTTTTTGAAGTATACTGTCATGGGAATAACTACAGTCTCCGTACATGTTCTTTTACTCTCCCCTAGGTCCTTTTGTGGTGTCTGGAAACTTTTAGCTCCATCATGGATGATAAAATCAGGCCTCTGTATCTAGAGATCTTGGTATTTGTACAGGTCAAAGGATGGAGCCTAGGATGTAGTCTTTCTTTACGGTTCTAGAAGTTTTGTTCCATCACTGTTTGAATCAGTTTTCTGTAGTTGGTGTGATGAAGCCTAGGATAGTGTCTTTCATTATGTTTCCAGAAGATCTGCTCAGTTGCAGTTGTCTCAGTCAGACCTCTGGAATTAGAGATCTTGGTTGTTGTACAGATGGTAGACCAAAGCCTAGACTAGGGTCTTTTTTTTTATTGGTGTCAGAATAAGTTCTTCCCAGTCATGGTTGTCATAGTCAGTCTTCTGTAGATAGCGATCTTGGTTTTTGCACAGATCAAAGGATGACATATCTTCTGATTTCATCTTATCATTAGATGGTGAGGTAAGACAACTTGCTCTTAGACCAAGTTGTTGCTCTTTCCTCATTGTCAGGATGTCATATCAAAACTGGCTCATGTTGGTGTCAAAGCAGTATTAAGAGAGTCCCAGAGGTGAAGGGGGTGTTCTTTACATGACTGAAACCCAACTATAATCAAGGTGTTTAAATAAAGATATTAATAAAAGCAAAGCAAAGCAAAACAAACAAACAAACAAATAAACAAGCAAAAAAAATGTCCCAGAGGGAGTTTGATTCCTGGAGCTGTTGCGGAGAACTGTTTTGGTTCTATTTCTGGGATCTAGGGTTCTGGGTTGGATGTTCTCTGCATAATCACCTGGAGTCTAAATTGGGTCCACATGACATATGTTCAAGGTAGGAGGTGCCCCTATATTGTAAAATGAATGAGTTCTTCTATCTAGTAGATAAGAGCTTGTTTCTATACTTACAATTTCCCCTTTTTTATTATGCGTTTGCAAGAAGAGATGGTGCTATATTATATTGCTGGTGCATTTGGAGGTGAGAGTGTCAGGCTTCATTTTCTTTGTGCCCTGTTTTTGACCTGAGCTGTTATCTCAGGCAAGACATTTTCTTGTAGGTTTTTGTACCAAGCAGAACAAAAAGAGGTAGCGTTAAGGAAGAGAAGAAAACAGAAACAAGACAAAAAACAAAAATACAAAAAGTATATATTCATACACACATATATATATAAAGGAAAAATAAATAAGAGTTTAATAAAAGTAATTAAGGGAACAAAGTGATGCAGGAGACTACCTTATATTTGGGGATAAACAGGCTAAGAGGTAGTATTATATAGATCTTAAACGTATAAAGGAAATATAGGCTTCCCCATTGTCTTTTGAGATATTCTTGTGTGTGTATGTGTGTGTGTGTGTGTGTGTGTGTGTGTGTGTGTGTGTGTGAGGGGGTGGAATCAAGGGCTCATTTTCATCACACAACCTGGTCTTTTTGAGTTTGAAAAGTAATTTGCTGCAGAATGGGCTTGGGTAGAGTTCTTGCACAGGAGATCCTTCTGGAGCTGAGTCCGGTATCAAGCAACAGACTTCATTTGGTGGGGGTGTGGTGGTGAAAAGGAGGGCCACAGAGCATGAGTTAGCAGGGGTGTTGGTTGTAGTTTCTTGTTGGGGGATGAGATGTGGAGTTGAGTGGGTGTCCCCTCGCTTAGGAAATGGGTGATGTCTTATTGGGGCTGAAGGTCGGTCTTGGTACCTAATGGATTTAAGAACTGAGAGTAAAGAGCATTAATAAGGTGGAATATCAGATTGGAAATGGGGTGTGAAGGGATAGTAGGATTTCTGAAGGGTGGGGATGAGGAGGGATAGAATTTGGAGTGGCCATTTACACTACAAGGATGGAATGTTTAGAATTTAGGTTTGGCTTTCATAGAAGAGTCCTTTATGATCATGTGTGGCAGGAAATTTTTTAAGATCATATTGGGTTATAGTTTTTGAAAATTATTGTCAACTGCACACCTACTTGTCTTCATACTTCAAAATCATTTGTTCTCAATCTCTGAAAAAGCACAGGGATTTATCTTCTAATAAAAGTAAAATCCCATTCTTAGGCCAACTAGCTGAGTTGTAAGGTTCCCCCTGTCCTTCTTTAAGTCCAGAGGAGGTAACTTTCTGAAATAACAAAAGATAATTATTTATTTTTTTTCTCTTAATTTTGGTTTAGGAACAGCACTCTGAAAGCATTGAAATCTCTAGAATTCAAATTCTGTGTTTTGTTTCATTCACTTAAAAAATTTAACTATAACATCCCATCACATGTTTTGAGTTAACCTTCATGGTTTTATTGTACAATTACACTCACCTCATCAGCACTAAATTGTCCAAAATCCTCCCCTCCACCAGTGTCTCCCTATTATTCCCAGTCCACTTAAATATTACCCTCAGTAACTTCCCCACTTAATTCATGTTCTTAGTTCTGTAATCTGGGACCAAGGGTTCAGTTAGTACTTAATAGTGTCTATTTTCTTTTGTTTTTCTCTAAGCCACAAATGAGTGAGTTAATACTGCATTTGTTCTTCTCCCTCTCTCACTGACTTTTTTCAGCCCTATTCAACACAATGAAAATTAAAAAAATTATCTGCTCTTATGGCTTCATAATATTTCATTGTGTATATACACTAAAGGCCCTTTATCACTAATTACTTTGTCATTTGATATTTGGCTTGTTTCTATATTATGGCTAATGTTCTATAGTACTGTAATGAACATAGAGGTACAAAATCTTCGTTAATTAATGCTTTTGCATTTCAGGGGTCTATGCCAAGAAATGCAAGAAGATGCCAAGAAGTGCCTAGAAGTCATCTGTTTTTATACTTTTTAGAAATATCTATAAAATTTTCTGCAGAGTCAATCAAACACTTCTACCAACTGTGTATGAGGGTTTTTTTTTTTTTACCAAATCTTTACCAGTACTGATTTTTTTCTAATATTTTGATATGTCATTCTCATTCATGTGAGGTTACATATCATCCTTTTTACTTGCGTTTACATTGTCATTCATGTTTCCTCTCCATGGAGGGTTTTTCTCTCCTCTCCACATAATTTGATGGGGTTTTACTGTTTGTTTTTTTTTTTTTTTTTTAGTGCTGTATAAAATTTGAGCATTAGTTGAAAGAACCTATACTTTCTTATAGTAAATTACTTTGCAATTAGGTTCTCTCTCTCAGCTTCTCTCCTCTCTCTCTCTCTCTCTCTCTCTCTCTCTCACACACACTCTCTCTCTGTTTTAAGTTTGTTTGGGCCTAACCTAGTAGTACTCAGGAAACTCCTGTTGATACTTGATGAACCATATAAATTGCTGGGGATCAATCCCAGGTTGGTCTCAAGCAATGTATGCGCCCTACAGGCAGTATTATCTCTCTACTTTATAATTAAAGATTCTTAAGATCTTTAATAGCATTAGGTCTGAAATATCTTTCATTTCCTTACTCATGTTCCTGAACTTCTTTCTTTATCCTTTGAAGTCATTTTAATTTACCTTTTTTTTTACTTGAGTTCAACTATTTCAGTGATGCTGTTACATAGTGGACACTATTTTTGCTCTTTCAATAAACATCATTTATGTTTCACCGAACTCCATTTCAATTCTACTTTTATTACTGAATTTGAGGCATTATGTTTGTGCTAATTTATTACATTACAAATCATTTTTTTTAAAAAACAGTTATAATAGACTTCATGATAGTTTTTCAGGAGGCATCCTGAAATTCATGCACGAGAAATACATTACTTCAATGAATTAGAACTCGCAGTTTTTGAAGTAAAACTCTGGCATTTCAATGAAAGAAACCCTCTGCATTTTGAACCAGTTGCCTTTGTGTTGCTATGATTATTACTTTCATTTTGTTTTATAAATCCTTTGGAATGGTGATTTCTGCTATTAGTAGACCTCTGTCAATATAGACACAATTCTTAAAGATCTCTGGTAGAGCCCAGCTGAACATATATTCTTTTTATTTTGTTTGTTTTGTTTTTGGGTCACAACGTCAGCGCTCAGGGGTTACTCCTGGCTCTATGCTCAGAAATCGCTCCTGGTAGGCTCAGGGGACCATATGGGATGCTGGGATTAGAACCACCGACCTTCTGCATGTAAGGCAAACACCATGCCTTACCTCCATGTTATATCTCTGCCCCTGAACATATATTCTTACCATGAAATCCCATCATTTTTTAATTCTTTGGTCTTAGTTTACATCTTTTAGAAAAAATTTTGCTAGAAGAAAAATTTTGCTAGAAGAGTAATATTTGGATTTTAAGATTTGCATATGACTTATATTTTTTACTTTTAGTAACCATAGTTCAGGAGCAGTGTGTAACATTCTGTTCTCTCTTGACTTTTGGTTAATAAAGAAGGTAATAAATCTCATAAACCTCTTACTAATAGTTAAAATATGAATCCAAGTACTATTGACAGAGGTAAGAATTAAGAGGCGAAAAATAGTAAGGCACAGATAAAATATTCTTAAATTAGGCTTATTACTTATATTCTAATTATTTGTAAATTTTTATATTGTAATTCTAGGTAGATTCTAATTTTAGGCTGTATTATTGAATATTTATGTATATACTACAGAATTGGAAAAGTTCTCTTCTTTCTGACTATGAAGTTTTATACCTTTGGGTAAACTATATAATGGACTTACCCAAATAGGGGCCATATTCCAAAGATGAACTGGTTGTTTTTTGTAGGTGGATAGAGAGACTAGATAGTTTCTAAAATTATCTGGGTTAGGACAAGGGAAACTATCAAATGTTTGTAATTTCTTTGTTGACTTTAGCACGATGGTATTGGTGGTACATTTTTTTTTATTTACAACACTGACATGAACTTTGACTTTATTTTATAGCTGTAATTTTTTAAAATGACTTTTGAGAAACAGCTTTTAATGAATGTCTTTCAGTTTCCCACTCAAGAAGTTTTGAAGACAGATGAAATTACAACTAAGCCTGATGAATAACCCAAGGCTAGACTTTAAGCTAGGTTGATGATACCTGAGGAGAGAAAAATGACTGTGTTTTCCCTTCTTGAAAACTCAGATTTTACCTCATTGTGATTAATATTTCCAATAAAATGAAAGTATAGAGATATTCCATATTTTACCTTCATCCTAAACTTAAATAAACATTTTTACTGTATAATTTGAACATTTTTGCAATATTTAAAGAAATAACTTCCTCAATGGAAGATAAATAGAAAAACTGGGAAGCCTGGTAAATGAAAACTTTCACAGTATGGTGTAAAAAAGTTTTAAAGCAAATAATACTAGATTATGGATTCTGGTTACTTGATTATTTGAAAACATGAATGTATGTTGCAGAAGGTAGGAGAGACAAATGCCATCTCAGTAGCTAATATGTTACAAGAGTGTTTGTTAGTTGAAATTGAACACATAAATTGAGAGAGAGAGGGGTAAAATGTCTTCAAGAGTCATGTGGGGGAGATTGGGGACATTGGTGATTAGGAAACCTGCACTCATGAAGGGTAATGTACATTGTATGACTGAAACTCAATCATAAACTTTTGTAATTAAGTGCTGTAATAAATTAATTATAAAAAGTGAAATAAATGCTAAGTAAAGCTTTCAAAATCATCGCTGAATAAGTTTGATATAAAACATTATCTACGATGATGTTGCTCTGAAATTCCAGACTTTAATAATTAAATATAGCTAGTATGTGTAGTAAATGAGCAATAGGTAAGAGTGCAGAATTAGTACTAAATTTAATAATAAAAATTATATTTCTGAAATATGAATCTCAAAAGTACTTTTTCATTCTTGGTTTATGTAGCTAAAGAAAAATATGTTAAGGCATAGCAACAGGGAGAGACTGAAAGGATCAGTAGCCTTCTCCTATCCTTCTTCTCTCTGTCTTCTGAAACTCTCCTAAGAGAAGGCAAAGAAAGACCCAGCAGTTTATAATATTATAGTTATTCAAATACAGGAAACAAAATCATGAATTTTAGGTAAAATTACATTATAACATAATAGTAATCAAAATAAAAGTAACTACAATATTGTTTACATTTACTATGTGGTAAGACATATGTTTATGAACTTATCCTTATCTCTCAATATTGTTACTTTAATATTATTTAAAATACTAACAGAATTATTCAGAATATTAAAATCTAACACTTGTATACCTAACAAAGTAATAGTACTTTTCAAAAAACACATTTTTTCAATGTATCATAGATTTCTAAATTTGGTGGAAATTTTGGAAATTTATCTTTAATAATCTATGTGTATGTAGATTTTACCATTCCTAAATAAAAATTTTAAAAAAGATCTTTCATAAGGATATATATGTAGAGGAACAAGTTATCAGAGTCTTTGGAACTGGAGATTTTCTCTATAAAACCGAACTTATATGCATATGAGTAGGAATTTCTGCGAAGGGTCCGTGGGCTGCTGATAAAGGTTAGCAGGCCCTGTAGTGCTTCTTCATGAGGAGTCAAATGATATATATTTATGGAAAGTATAACTAACATTGTAAGTTCTAGTACTTACAAAGTGATTTTTAAAAAACTTATGTTATTAAAGAGAGTTTCAAACTTAAAGAAAAACCTAGAGGATATTTAATGCATGATAATTTAATGAAATACTTTAATATTGATATATTATATATAACATATCTTACATATTATATATAATAACATATAATGATAAAATATATGTTGTTATATATGTTTTATTATGTGCATTATTATATAAAATGTATATTAAAGTTGTTATATTTATATGTTATATCATCACATACTTGATATATCATATAACCATTATTATATGATTACATAATTATATTATCATATGTATATATTATAATATATTATATACTTTATATCATAGTAATATATGTTAACATAGAGTAAAAGTACTATTTATAACCATGAAATAGGGCATAAATTATAAATGATATTTAGGGGAAATTTTTTTTGTGGACATACTCTTTTTTTTTTTTTTTTGGTTTTTGGGTCACACCCGGCAGTGCTCAGGGGTTACTCCTAGCTCCATGCTCAAAATTGCTCCTGGCAGGCACAGGGGACCATATGGGGCACCGGGATTCGAACAGATGACCTTTTGCATGAAAGGCAAACGCCTTACCTCCATGCTATCTCCCAGGCCCTTAATTTTTTTTTTTTTGGACATACTCTTTTTAATGAGATCTTGAATACTAATGTTCACACTAAGTAGGTACTCTTCTTGCCATGATCTTGGCTTCCAGCAGCCTGCTTCAAGCCCCTCAGGGCCTCTGAGTCAGTGAGAAGGGCCTTATGACATCATAATTTGCAGGGGGAGGGAGGGCTGACAACTCAACTTTATTGGTGGCTATGATAGGTATTCCCAAAGTTCCAGAACTGAGAGAAGATTAAAGAGGTAAATGAGAAATTTAGCCTTTTTTTAAAAAAAATTTATTTTTATTTTTATGTTTTTTGGTTTTTGGGTCACACCCGGCAGTGCTCAGGGGTTACTCCTGGCTCCATGCTCAGAAATTGCTCCTGGCAGGCACAGGGGACCATATGGGGCACCGGGATTCAAACCGATGACCTTTTGCATGAAAGGCAAATGCCTTACCTCCATGCTATCTCCCGGGCCCCACTTTAGCCTTTTTTTAAAAATACATACATCTCTCCTCCTACTGAAAGTGCCTGCTCACACAGGGTTTGAGACCCATACCTACCCAGATAACCATAGACAAATTATTTGGTCAAATGCTTACAGAAAAGTCTGCTGCTTTCCTGTGTTCATTACAGCATAATTTACAGTTGCCAGAATCTTTAAATACCCAGGTGCTCAACTACATATAAGTGGTTTAAGAAACCATGGTATAGCTATACAACAGAATACTATATAGCTGTTAAGAGAAATGAAGTCATGAAATTTGTTTATACAAATAATGGATATGGAGAGTATTGAGTGAAGTGAGTCAGAGGGAGAAAGGTAGACATAAAATAATCTCACTCATTTGTGAAATATAAAAAAAAAGATAGTATGGTAATAATATCTAGAGACAATAGAGATGGGGGCCAGGAGGGGAGGACCAGCCTATGAAATTCACCACAAGTTGTGGTGCAGTGTAATTAGGGCAGAGAAAATGCCAATAAGACAATGATAACTGGGACTGGAGCAGTGGCACGGAGCCGTAAGGCATCTGCCTTGCAAGCTCTAGCCTAGGACCGACAAGTGGTTCGATCACCTGGCGTCCCATATGGCCTCCCAATCCAGGAGCAATTTCTGAGTGCACAGCCAGGAATAACCCCTGAGAGTCACCGTGTGTGGCACAAAAGCAAAAAAAAAAAAAAAAAAAAAAAAAAAAAAAAAAAGACAGTGATACTTGGAACTGATCACACTGGAAAGTTGATAGGCATAGTATCCCTTCATTAACAGTAGTGCAAACCACAGTGTTTAAAGGGGAAAACAATGGGGCGGGGAAACAGAGAGAAAAAGAGAGAGAAAAAGAGATAAAAGAGAGAGTGGGGGAAGTAAAATGCCTGCCCAATAGGGGTTTGGAGAAAAACGGGGGATAATAGTGACAGGAAATGTACACTGGTGAAGGGTGGTGTACATTGTATGATTGAAACAAAAAAATTAATAAAAACTGTAAAAACAGCATTTAAATAAAAGGAGAAAAAATTAAAGAAAATTACTTCAGTGACAGCAGACGGGGCTTAATTCAGGTTTTGTATACAGAATACCTGGGATCAATTCCAGCACCTTATGGTCCCCAATCACCACCAAGAATGATTCCTGAGCACCAAGTCAAATGAATTTGAAATGATCCAAACAAGTGCTGCTTGTTGCAGACCCTAAACAAAATCAAACATAGAAGGAAATAAAATGAAATTTCTTTCACTGCTAGAGTGGTCCCAGCCTTCCCTTCTTACTCTATCTTTGTTCATAATTGATCTTTTGATCAGAATACTTTAGTCACCACAAAGATCTCCTAAGTTTTAACTGTTCTTAATATGGCTACAAATGGAATAAAAATATCTTGAATTTTACATTTTAAAGTGACATGTTAAAAATTGCTTCCAAACTTTTTGATCTCCTGTGACTCCCAACTGGTTACCATGAAGCTAATTTTCCCTTCTTGCTATCAAGTAGGAGAATATTAAAAAGGAAAAAAGGCTACAATTTTCTCATCCATGAACTATGGTGGTACATATTTCTAACTTTCTAAGTATAAATACTACTCTATCTCAAATGAGAAGGAAAAATAGTATTTATTCTTTGTAATGTCCTCTAATTTAAACTTAGCAATCAACATATTGGATTCATAGTAATAAGCTGGACTGATGGAAATACAATGTAGTCTTCTATTCTCATCCTCATTCACTCCAGCTTCTTAAAATATTTACCTTCTAGCAAATAAAAACAGTAATATTTCTAACCATTTTCTTGATTTTAATCAAGATAAATGTGGACCACATTAGAATAATTAAAACAATACTGAGCAAAAATGAGTACAACATGTAATATTCATTAATGGCATAATGTAAACAGAGTCAATTATATTACAATTGTATTCTTCAATGAATACAACAAATTCGATAAATGATAAGTGCTTTTTAATGTTTTAAATTTAACTATGCCATTCTGGGACATTTGAACAAATGATGAATATTACTCAAGAACCATAAGATGCCAACTTCAGTTTCAGTCTTTGCCAGTAGATACCCCTAACTCTTTCATGGTTTTGAAGATAACATATAGCACTTTTTGCACGTTTTGCACTTTTTTGGATACCACTTTTTGCCTGTGCAAGAAACTTATATCAAACAAACAAACAAACAAAAAAGACAACACCAGTTGTTATAACCTCTGCTATGTTTGATTCTATTTTTCAAACTTTTAGGGTTAAAAGACGTCAGGTCAAGTGCATTTCTTGTCTGCGATCAGCTCCTCTTTACCCTGGCACCAAATGGTCCACTGAATAATTGTGGGTGAGCTCTTGGAGATCTAATGCCTTACTGTATGCAGGCCTGCATTATTCCAAGTACTACGGTGCATGAGGACTAATGCATCCTTTGTGCTGAATGACTTGGTTGGCTGAGATTCACAAAGAGAAGCCCCTTGGCTTTCTGAGCACCAGTTGAGAAAAATCCACTCTTCAAAATAAAATAAAACACTTTATATAAGAGTAGAAAGAAGTGCCTACTTATTACTGATCAGATAAAGTGGTGTATACACAACAGTGTGCTCTTCACCTAAAATAAAAAGAAATTTTGCCCCTTATAGTAAAAAGAAAGATATTGCAGAGGTAATACAAAGTCAAACAAGTCTATCATATTACTTCACACATGTGATCATTAGAAGTTATCAAGTAAAGAAACAGAACCAGTTAAATAGGACATAATGCACTACAATGGAAGGGCAACAGAGGTGATAAAAATGCTGAGAAATTTGAAAAAATTATGGGGTGACTGTAGAGTATATAAGTCATTTGCCTTGTTTAAGGTTGAATATAGTTTGATCCCCAGTGCTCCATAAGGCTACCTAAATCTTCCAAGAGTGATCCAAGAGCACAAAGACAGGAGTAATCCCTGTGCATAGCTGGATATGACCCCCAAATAAATTATTATATTTCTAAATAAATGATTATTGTTGAAGAGATATGCATGATATTAAAACTGTCCCGTAATCACATTTGGGGATATAATATGTTTCAGTAGGAAGTCAATATGTTTGGCAGAGAATCTCTTTGTGCTAGTACCATAATTCTCTTTAGTGGTAAAGGGAGTCTACCATCTGTATGCAATATTAGCAAGAATTGAGAATGTAAAAGAATACTAGTATTGGACAAGGAAGGGTAGAAATATATGTTATTTTCAGTGACTCGATGTTCGAACAGATGTCTTTTATTATTTTGTTGTAGAACATTGATTCTGATAAAATTCTGTGAACACTTGAGAAAAACCATACATTACTGTAGTCCATCTTCTGGTAGTCCTTGTAAATCCTCTCTTCACATTCCTCTTCAGGAATTTATTCATATATAAAGATTCTGCATACAAATTAAGGTCTTAGTGTGTCTGCATCAGAAAAAATGTACTTCCTTTTAGGATTACAAATGCACAATGGTTCTCCAAATTTTTAAGTCTTCTCATCTGACAGGCTCATCTGAGTGATTCTGTACCTATAAAAGTCTTGTTCCATTGCTGCTGGAGAGCCAATCAGTCAAGAGATGGTGACAGGTGAAGAAAGATTTTTTTGGCAACAAGCCATCAAGTTGTAAGACAGTATTCTTGTCCTTAAATAACTATGTTGCTTTAAAAAAAATCAAAGCAGTTTTTTTTAATAGAAAACAGGTAAGCATGTTTTAAATAGGATGTGTTGCAAACAGTGGGCATCAGAATGAGTAAAATTTCTCCAGAAATAATCTTCTGAATCATTCCATTTTATTTGAAAACTTAAACAAAAAGGTTAAACTTTTCACAAAAAAAGGTTACACTTTTGGGGGAATATTAATTCTTTATCTTTGGGATTTGGCGGAAGTAGAAAAGATTACTTTGCCTAAAACAGTAGTCTCTTTGCTTCTCTTGGCCTTTTCAGGAAATGCCTGGAAGCTTTAAAATACTCAGCTTTATAGGAAACTCCAGAAGTCATCTACTAAAACAAGGACTGCCTGAATTTCCTGTATATCAGTCTCCTATTTCTTTTTTTTTTTTTTTGGTGGGGGGTGAAGGTCACACTCAGGTGTGCTCAAGGCTTACAACTGACTCTGCATTCAGGAATCTTGCCTTTGGTTCCTCAGGAGACCATACATGGAGTGTGAAATTGATCTTTGACTGACAGCATGCAAAGCAAATGCATTATTCATTGTACTATCACTCCTGCAATTGTTTCTTTTTCTGCTATAAAAAATTATAATAGGTTTCTTGAAAATTATATTAGAGGATGGGGAAATAGCACAGAGATGTGTGCTTTGAATATTTCTGGGTTTAGTCTTGAGCACCACAACACTTCTGGATAATAAAAAGGGAGTGGGAAGGTGGAGTCCTAGTGCTGGTAAGCTACTTAAGTTATGACTTTAAATCTTGCCAGTTGAAAAGATATCCAGCCAAAATAAGCAATGGGATGACTGAAGGTGGGAGATACCAGCAGATAAAAGAAAGCTCCAAGCAAGCTATCAATTTCTTTCTTCCAACTCCCACTCTCCCACATATACTAGGACAGATGTCAGGACAAGCAGGGATTTTACACCCAGAAAGAAGGCAGGATATCAGGGATCTCACACATACTCATTTGAACATGAATGAAGACTAAGGAAAGATGAGAAGACAGGGAGCCACTGGGGTAGAGACAATATCAGATCATCAGACATTAGAGGTGACCAGGATGTGTAATCTGAATTAGACAGTTGAGTGAACTGGAATGAATGACACTGTATGCAAAGGACCCAGACTCATCAATTTGACATGTATAATAAACTATAACTTCTGAGGCATCTGAATTTTGTATGAAGATCCCAGGAACAATCATCAAAACCCAGCAGCTCAGGAAAAATATCTTTTCTTTAAAATGAGCACAGATAGAACTAACCCTATTTACATTTTTTATTTAGCTCTGGTTGGCCTAGAATTGCCAGTGTGTCTTTAGTCCCTGACTGTAGAGTATTTGATATTTATTTTATGTATTGTATTTATTTTGTATTAATAAATAGTAAAGTTTGAAGGGGAGGCCAAAGGAAACAGTTGGACAGTGACAGTTGGACAGTGACAGTTGGAAAGTGACAGTTGGAGAGAAAGGATAAAAGGGGGGAGGGGAGAGACAGAGGGGAGGAGAAGGGGGAAAGGGAGGACTGGAGGAGAAAGGGAAAAGGGAGGACTGGGAGAAGAAAGGGAAAAGGGAGGACTGGGAGGAGAAGGACGGGGAGAAAGGGAGGAAAGAAGGGAAAGGGGCTGGCAGGGAGAAAAAGAGATTAGGAGAGTCAGGGAGACATATAGAGAATAAGAAGAGCTGAGACAGAGAGACGAATAGAGAATAAGAAGAAGCAAGACAGAAAGAAAGAGAGAGATTAAGGGAGAAGAAGAGAGAGTGTGCAGAGACAGGGACAGAAGTCAGAAGATTAAGAGAGAAGAGCAGAGACAGGGAAAGAAGAGAAGACAGAGACAGGGAGACAGAGAAAGAGACAGAGACAGACAGAGAGGAGAGAGAGAGAT
>PVKC010006636.1:0-30607 GCA_004027635.1 Crocidura indochinensis
TCTATTGTTGTCTGGAGGTTACATGAAGTTCATCTCAAACTCACGGATTCAATCCTCAGAAGCTGTAACTTTGCTGTTGAGGCCATCCAGGGAATTTTTCATTTTGCTTACCAAGTTATTCAGTTCTGTTATTTCCATTTGAAGTTTTCTCATTTTTGCTCTTGGGTCTCTTTGGCTGTTCATTCAGTGGTTTCTTTGAGTTCCTTGTACATCCTCAACTTTTCCTCTCTAAAGTCTCTATCAGAGAGTATATTTACCTAGCTTATACTCTTGGGTCTTCATACTTTCCATCTTTGTTCACTAAGTGTGGTGAAGTTCTTTACCATCATTACCTTTGAAGTTTGGCAATGTTTACTATGTGTTGTGTGTATCATTAACTAGAAGAAATTCCATCTATGTACCAAAGCAGTGTGTGTTCTTTTGAGTACAGCATGACCGACGTGCAAAAATTGTGCTTCTTAGTTACAAAGAAACCCCTTCTTTCTCTGCCTCAAGTTCTTAGGATTTTGTGGTTGGAAAACCCCTCCCTCCTTTGTTCTGATGCTTCTCTTCACCTCATTTAACAGTGACCTAGGTACAAAAATGTTGATTTTGTGTCACATAGAGGATCCTGCTGCTGCTTGGTCTGCCTGATTCAGTTTCTTTTTTTTTTCTTCTAATTTTAGTCAGTACTTCAACTTTGATTTGCTACTGAATTTATATAGACCAATTTTTTTTTCTCTTATAACAAACAGATTCTGGGGTCGGAGCGGTGCACAGGGCTTAAGGTGTCTGCCTTGGACACACTAGCCTAGGAGGGACTACGGTTAGATCCCCCGTCATCCCATATGGTCCCCCAAGAGAGGGGTGATTTCTGAGTGCATAGCCATGAGTAAACCATGAGCGTCATGGCGTTTGCCCCCCCCCCCAGAAAAACATAACAAACAACAAAATAAACCAGATTCTGGTGATGATGTTAACAGTATTACTCCTTTATGTATGACTTGTATGATATTTAAAGGAAAGTACCTTCTTGGTCAATATGCAATTAATCACATTTATTTAGTAAATGTGCAGGATCAGCTTCCACTAAAAGGACATGCGGACAAAATTATTGGTTCTTTTGAAGAAAATTAAAATAAAATGTTGTAATTCTTTGAAAGTTCAGATGAATTTTAAAAATCTATTATTCAGAAAAATAAAACCGCAAATACAATCACTCAGCAAATGATCTAATAGTGTCTAGCTTTATATAGTAGTGCAAGATCTCAAATGGAAAAAAACATTTAACCATTATCAAAAAATAAAACCACAAAATTTAGCTATAAAGTGAAACAAATATAAGTCATAATCTATCATTTGTTATATGAAAGGTGCAGACAGTTAATGACTCTGATTTTTTTTTTTTTTTTTTTTTTTTGTCTTTGGATCATACCTGGTGATGCTCAGGGGTTACTCTGGGCTATGTGCTCAGAAATTGCTCCTGGCTCAGAGGACCTTATGGGAAGCCGGGGATTAAATCAAGATCCATCCAGGATTGGCCACATGCAAGGAAAATACCTTACTTCTGTGCTATCATTTCTGCCCCAACACTGATATTTTAAGCTTTAAGTTACAGATTTATTTAAGAAAATATTTATTAAATTTAATATTAGTTGCAAATAAAATGCATTGAGATATATTTGTAACTTCTTTGTTTCATTATTATTAAGAAAACCCACCATGTTTACAGCATAATATTGGGAAAGATTTCAAACTTCATAGCAGTATTCATAGTAAAGCCAAACTTTTTATAATTATCTTGGTTCTAATAGTTTTAACTCAGTTGAATATCTGAGAAATTTAAATGAGAAACATTTTTATCAATTTGACAAAAATAAATTTGCTAAATAACAATTCTGAAATTCCATTTAATTTTTGCCTCAAAAATTATTTTCAGATCAGTACATAATTATTTGTGGTTTCTTTATTACTATTTTTTTTGCCTTTTTGTGGAGCATACTTAGCAGTGCTCAGAACATATGTACTCCTGTCCATGTTTTTAAGAATCTTTCCTAGGAGGATGCTGGGTCTTAACCTGGTAATCCCCTAAGAACGCAAGCTCCCTACACACCGTATTATAGTTCTGGACCTTATCTTTATTACTATTTTAAAATTATTTTTGTCTTTAAGCTACATAAGGGCCAAAAAAATAATACAGGGGTTAGGGCACTTGCTTTGCACATATCTAATTTTGGTTTAATCGCCAGCCCAACATCTTCTCCCCAGAGCACTGCCTGGAGTTATTCCAGATCATAGAGCCAGTAGTAAGCCCTGAATAAGGCTTGCCAAATTAAAGAAAATTAACCTCAAAGTATTCATATTGTTCCTTTTTTGTATTATTAGTATAAATAAAGCCAAACAAGGTGATAATTGTCTTAAATGTGTGTCCTTAAACACTTAGCTATTATTACACAGCCATTGCAAAATGTTAATTCTTATAAACTTAATTGAATATAAATATTATTCTCTAACACTTTGGAAATACTGAATATATTAACTGTGTCTCTATTCTCTTCAATTTCATATCTTTTCAAATTTAATTCTAGCAAAGTGTGCAAAATTTTCATAACATTTTTTGAATAATATATTTATTTAAGCACCATGATTACATTACAAACATGTTTGTTGTTGGGTTTCAGTTTTAAAATAACACACCTCTTCATTAATGCAACATTCCTACCACCAATGCCCCTCATTTTCCACCTCCGCACTCCTGTCTGTTTTTGAGATAGGCATTTTATACTCTCACTTATTAACATCTGCATGATAATCGTTAGTGTAGTTATTTATGTAACTGCACTTATCATTCTTTTTGTGTGTGTGTGTATTGTTGAAAGTTTTTTACATTTTTTTAAATATATAAAATCTTTAAGAACCGTAATTACAAGCATGATTGTAGTTGGGTTTCAGTCATAATCAGAATACCCCCTTCACCAGTGCAACATTCCCACCACCAATGCTTCCCCCACTCCCCCACCCCTGCCTGTATTTGAGACAGGCTTTCTACTTCTCTCATTCTTTAACATTGTCATGCTAGTTGTTAATGTAGTTATTTCCCTAACAGCACTCACCCCTCTTTGTGGTGAGCTTGAAATTTTGAACTAGTCCTCTGGCTCTTCCAGTCCTTCACTCTATTATCTCTGGTTCTTATCACAATAATGTCTTTAATTTTTCTTAAAACCCAGAAATGAGGGGCCCGGGAGATAGCATGGAGGTAAGGCGTTTGCCTTTCATGCAAAAGGTCATCGGTTCGAATCCCGGTGCCCCATATGGTCCCCTGTGCCTGCCAGGAGCAATTTCTGAGCATGGAGCCAGGAGTAACCCCTGAGCACTGCCGGGTGTGACCCAAAAACCAAAAACCAAAAAAAAAAAAAACCCAGAAATGAGTGAGACTATTCTGTGTCTATCTCTTTCCCTCTGACTTATTTCACTCAACTTAATAGATACCATGTACATCTATGTATAGGAAAATTTCATGACTTCATCACTCCTGTCAGCTGCATAGTATTCCCTTGTATATATGTACCACCATTTCTTTAGCCATTTATCTGTTGAAGGGTATCTTGTTTTTTTCCAGCACTATTGTAAATAGTGCTGCAATGAATATAGGTGTAAAGAAGGGATTTTTGAATTGTATTTTTGTGTACCTAGGGTATATCCCTAGGAGTGATGTAGCTGGATCATATGGGAGCACAATTTCCAGTTTCCTAAGAAATCTCCATATTGTTTTTCATAAAGGCAATTAGAAGGCATTCCTGTCAGGAGTAAATGAAAGTTCCTTTCTCTCCACATCCCTGACAGCACTGATTGTTCTTGTTCTTTTTGATGTGTGCCAGTCTCTGTGGCTTGAGATGGCAACTTGTTGTTTTGATTTGCATTTCTCTGGTGATTATTGATATGAAGCATTTTAATGTGCCTTTTAGCCATTTGTATTTTTTCTTTGACAAAGTGTCTGTTATTTTTTCTCCCCATTTTTTATGAGATTACATTTTTTTATTAAGTTCTATTCCAAAAATATGTCATGAGTGCTTGATCCACTTCTTAGAAGAATGCCATGGGTATCTTTAGAAGGTTTGGATTAAATCTGTACAATGCTTTAGGGAGTATTGCTACTTCAATTATGTTAATACGCCCAATCCATGAGCAGGGTATGTGTCTCCATTTCCTTGTGTCCTCTTATTTCTTGAGGCAGTGTTTTGTAGTTTTCTTTGTATATGTCCTTCACCTCTTTAAGTTTATTTCAAAGTATTTGAGGTTGTGTGACACTAATGAGAATGGGATAGGGTTTTTTTTTTTTTTTTTTTTTTTTTTTTTTTTTTTTTTTTTTTTTTTTTTTTTTTGGTTTTTGGTTTTTGATTTTTGATTTTTGGTTTTTGGGCCACACCTGGTGATACTCAGGGGCTACTCCTGGCTCGCGGAGTATACGGGATGCCTGGGATCAAACCAAGGTCTGTCCTGGATCTGCAGTGTGTAAGGCAAATTCCCTATGGTGTACTATCACACCAACCACTAAGATTTTTTTTTTCCGAATTGTAAACCATCCTAGGATCAGTGGTAGGCAGCCTGCAGCTCACGAGACACATGTGGCTCTTTACACTTTTTTTTAATATATTTTATTTAAACACCTTGATTACATACATGATTGTGTTTGGGTTTTGGTCACATTAAGAACACCACCCATCACCAGTGCAACATTCCCATCACCATTGTTTTTTTTTAATATTCCTTTCTTCTCTATCAATATTGGTGTATAAGAAGGCCATTGATTTTATACAGCATGATTTTATTTGATTATTATTTTAATTTTTTAATTTATTTTTAATTGTATAGCCTAAATGTTAGTATAGAAGTATCTTGTTTCTAGAAGCTTTTTGGTAGAGTCTTTAGGCTTTTCTAAATATATTATCATGTCATCTGCAAACAGAGCTTGACTTCTTCCTTTTTTATCTTGATGCCCTTGGTATTTTTTTCTTGCCTAACCTATTTGGTAAGAACTTCCAAAATTATTTTAAATAGGAGTGATGAATGAAGGCGGTCTTGTCTTTACCAGATTTTAGAGAAAAGACTTTATTTTAGCTCCATTGAGAATAATATTTCTATTGACTTGTCATATAGATGGCCTTGACTTTGTTGAGAAAAGTTCCTTCCATTTCCATCTTGATGAGAATTTTTATCAATTATGGGTATTGGACCTTATCAATGCTTTCTATGCATCCATTGATACGATCATGAGGTTTTAATTATTTTATAAGCTATATTATGTTAATTGATTTACATATGTTAAACCATCCTTGGATTCCTGGAATGAAACTTTCTTGGGTCATGGTGTATGACCTTCTTAATAAGGCATGGAATCCTATTTGCCAGGACTTTTTTGAGGATCTTTGCATCTGTGTTCATCAGGAATACTTGTCTATAGCTATCTCTTTTTTTTGTAGCATCTTTGTCTTTTTTTGGTATCAGGGTAATATTAGCTTCATAAAATCTATTTGGGTGTGTTCTTGTCTCTTGAATTTCATGAAAGAGTCTGAAATAGACTGATAGCATTTCCTCTTGAAAAATTTGTAAGAATTCAATTTTATAACAATTTAATGACTTGTGAATATGGACTACTTTGCTAAATTCTCATAATAGAGTGATAAACTAGGAGTTGTTATAAATATCCATTTAGAAGAAGTAAGGGGAAAAGAAGTAAAAGGTAGTAAAGCAAAACAAAGCAGAAACAAAAAGAACAATAAGGAATTATCAATAAAATTACAAAAAGAATAAACAAAGAATGAACCAAAAGCCAAAACCATCAACTATGGAAAAAAAAAAGAAAAGCAAATAATAAAAAACCAAAAACCAGACCAGCAACTTCTTAAAGAAACTACTACTACTTCTACTTCTTCTTTTCTTCTTTTTCAACATGGGTCAACATGACATATGCTTATGGTGAGAGGTGACCCTGCATTTTTAAAAATATGGGTTCATATCCCTAATAGATAAGAGCTTGTTTACGTGTACAACATTTCCCTTTATTTAGAGTGCCTATGCAAAAGGATATGGGTACATATTATATTGCTGGTTGATTTGGAGGTAAAAATTATAGTCTGCACAATATCTGTGCCCTGGTTTTGACCCGAGCTTTTATTCCAAGCAAGACTTTTCTTTGTAGGTTTTCATACCAAGAAGAACCAAAAGAGGTGAGGTTGGAGAAAGAGAAAAGAAAAAAAAAAAATATATATATATATATATATATGTATATATATAATAGAAGAAATAAATAAAAATACATTTAAAAGTCATTAAAGAAAAAAATACCGTTTATGAGACTGACTTACTTTTAGGAATAAACAGACTAGGAGGTATTATAGGGATATTAAACACATAAAGGAAATATAGGCTTCCCTACTGAATCCTTTGAGATATTTTTGTGGTTCCCTCTCAGTCTTATTTTTATTTATTTATTTATTTATTATTTGTATTTTTGGTTTTTGGTGTTATAATTACATTAGGCAGCATTCAGGGGTTATTTTTTGCTCTACCCTTACATATCACTCTTGGTGGGGCCGGGTGGTGGCACTGGAGGTAAGGTGACTGCCTTACCAAGCTAGCTTAGGACGACCGCGGTTCGATCCCCCGTTCATTTCGATCCCCCATGCCCCATATGGTCCCCCAGGCCAGGGGCGACTTCTGAGCGCATAGCCAGGAGTAACCCCTGAGCGTCACTGGGTGTGCCCCCCCAAAAAAAACATATCACTCCTGGCAGGCTTGGGGGGCCATATGGGATGCCTGGTTTCAAACCACCGTCCTTCTGCATGCAAGGCAAATGCCCTACCACCATGGTATCTCTCCTACCCCTTCTCAGTTTTATTTAGATATTTCACTGGACTTTAGCAGATAAGGAATTAGCTAGGCAAAGAAAAAGAATAGGAAAATAAATATTGAACACAAAGTTTCTGCTGCATCCCCGCATGATGTAAAAAAATAAAATTGGTTTGAAGATTTGCAAATATAATTGAAGATTTTAAAATTGCATTTGAAATTCTATGATACACATGGCAATTTAGGAAATAAAGAATAATGGAAGCCATATGTTTATGGGACTTGTTTATAATTCTAAAATTTTTATGTGACACATAAATCATTTTTATTTTATAGAGATCATCATTACTATGGTTGCAAAATTAAAATATGTAGAATGTGTTGTCTTGTGATAAGATGATAATACAGGTTCCATTACAGCTAAAAGGCAGTGGTACACTATTATGATAAAGATATCAAGAATTTTGTAGACACAATTAGGATATTAAAGACATTGAACAAAAAAGTTAATTTATCATAAAAAAATATTTTTATCCTAAAGTTGAAAATTTCACTGCCATTAAATTATTATAGTAATTAACAAGTAGCAGGTAATTTAAGAAAACAATTTCAGAAATGGTAAGACCAATTGGATTTATGTACATTTATCTATTAAACATTTTCGGGAGATAGCATGGAGGTAAGGCGTTTGCCTTTCATGCAAAAGGTCATCGGTTCGAATCCCGGTGCCCCATATGGTCCCCTGTGCCTGCCAGGAGCAATTTCTGAGCATGGAGCCAGGAGTAACCCCTGAGCACTGCCCGGTGTGACCCCCCCAAAAAAAAAACACATTTACTTTGTCATATTTTATAATGAAATAAATTAAAGCTTATGGTGATCTTTTAATAGATCACTTTACAGATCATTTTAATATATTAAAATGTTCATTAATGACTTACTAATTTGACTAATTCTTATTTATATTCTGAATTATTAATTTTATTGTCTATTTTCTGTATAATACTGTAAGTTTTATGGGGCCCGGGAGATAGCATGGAGGTAAGGCAATTTGCCTTTCATGCAAAAGGTCATCGGTTCGAATCCCGGTGCCCCATATGGTCCCCTCTGCCTGTCAGGAGCAATTTCTGAGCATGGAGCCAGGAATAACCCCTGAGCACTGCCGGGTGTGACCCAAAAAAACAAAAAACAAACAAACAAAAAAAATACTGTAAGTTTTCTCTTTTTTCCCATAGTGATTCAATAAAAATATTTAAATTATATAATTAATTAAAAATAACTATTTTGGGGCCCGGGAAATAGCATGGAGGTAAGGCGTTTGCCTTTCATGCAAAAGGTCATCGTTTCGAATCCCGGTGCCCCATGTGGTCCCCCGTGCCTGCCAGGAGCAATTTCTGAGCATGGAGCCAGGAGTAACCCCTGAGCACTGCTGGGTGTGACCCAAAAAAAACCTCAAAAAACAAACAAACAAAAATAACTATTTTATATTATAATAACTATAATATAACGACTGTTTTATAATTATTTCAATTATAATTAAAATTATTTTAAATAATTTTTAATTAATTAAAATAGGATATGGCCCTGCTCCAACACATCATTCCCCCCAGAAAAGCAGCTCTCTTCAGAGGCACAGGATGGAGCTTTCTTCCAGCTAGCTGTGGTCATTGGTAGTTATGCTGTCTCATCAGTCTTTGTGAATAGAGGATTCCTTCTCAGCATCAGCCTAGGGTCTTACTTTTTTTTTTTCCCTTGGGATTACTTGACTTAAATTCTGAATTTAAGGATAATTTTTTGTTAATCAAAAACAAATGGAAAAAAATATACAAGAAATGAGAGACTCGGAGTGGAAAGGTAGCTTACTGGACTTAATGCAGTTCTGCATGTATTATCCTCATAGTTGATTTTGGCACCATATAATTTCCCAAACTCTTCCTGGAGCAACCACTGAAAACTGAGACGAGAGTCTCCAAGTTCTGTAACATATAGCCACAGACAAAAAAGAAAGTAATGACATAATAGACTTGAGTCTGTTCTCTACCTACTACCAAATATTTACCTGGTTGCAGGTTAGTGTCTTGCAATGACACCAACAAGAATGGAACCTTTCTGATAAGATGTTACTAAAGACCATATTCAGTAATGAGCCAGGAAAATATATTTTAATTCTTTTAATTTCTTTTTTTTTTTGCAACAGGCTTGGGCCATACACACTTTATTTAGGGCTTACTTAGAGATAATTTCTGAAGGAGTGTAGAAACAGTGTAGAATCAAACCAAATTAATTTATACCATAATCTCCCTTTACTCAAGAAACATGTTTGAGAGAGTAATGTACACAAATAAGATATTATCATTCATTTTTATTTTATTCTGAATTCTCTTACACCTATATCAAACCATTAGGCTACTGCACATGATCACTTTAGTAAATATTTAGTTCTCCTCTTGCTCAGAGTACAAATTCACAATATTAAAAGCACTTACAGTAAAGTTCACATGAATACCTTTAAAAGTTATAAAAAATAGTTTTCTTGGTGAAACATCAAAATTAGAGATTAAAGCCTATTGAAAAATAATTAAAATGTTATGTATTTCTACATATATTTAATAAAATAGGACTGTGGTTTATTTCCCTTAAATAAAACCTAGGGTTGAGGCTGGAGCAATAGCAAAGTAATGAGAGCATTTGCCTTGCATTTGGTTGACCCAGGTTCAATCTTCAGCTTCCCATATATTCTCCTAGCCCAAAAGGAATTATACTTGAACTCAGAGTCAAGAGTAAACCCTGAGCACTGTTGAGTGTGGCCCCAAAACAAAAATAAACTAAATAAAAAAATCCTTGGTTGGGGTCCGGGAGATAGCATGGAGGTAAGGCATTTGCCTTTCATGCAAAAGGTCATTGGTTCGAATCCTGGTGCCCCATATGGTCCCCTGTGCCTGCCAGGAGCAATTTCTGAGCATGAAGCCAGGAGTAACCCCTGAGCACTGCCGGGTGTGACCCAAAAACCACAAACAAACAAAAATCCTTGGTTGAGATAAATTCTTGTTTTATTTTTATTTAAATGTTTATCATAATACAATTTCATGATGATGCTCGCATGTATCTTTATTTCATCTCTTTGAAAGAGGCCTCTAAAAGCAGTGCTACAGCCTGAAGGTATGGGAAAGTCATTTTGTCTTTGAGGAAATGCCAGTTTAAGTCTGGCTGCATTATTCCACATAGGACATTAGCATTCAAAGATATCCTTCTGACCATCTCTTATAACCTTAAGTCCTAGATGAAGATGTTACCAGATAAAAATGGGCCTCATAGAAAGCAGTGAATTCACTACCTCCAAAACATTCAGACTATCTTGGGACTATTCAAATAGCATAGTCAAAGTAATAATCAAGTCTCCATGCAGCTCTATGCTTCATTCTGTATTATTATGACCTCTGGTGCCAACATCTCTACTTCTCACTCATTAAAAATAATACTTTCCAGAGGACATTACACTTTTGAAATTTAGTTCTTTCCCAAGATATAATTTGTAGTTTAGTGTTTTAATTTTTTTCACAATTAGCAGTGGTTAGACTGGGTGTCTATTTCTCAGCATGTGTCCCTAGAATTCAGAATAAATCACATTATATTCCAGATGTGGCTTGATACATTTTAAATAATTACACATATGAAACATTTTATTCAGGTACTTTCTTTTTATTAATAAACAGTGTATCCATAGCACTAAAATAATTGTTCCTAAGCATCATGAGAGAAATGAATATATATCTAAGTATATATCTTGTGAATATCCTTTATATATAAATATATATATTTATTTATATCCCTTCTCTTGAGCTTCAATAGTTTACTTCTGATTCTAAGCATCTTTTCCTTTAGCATTCTATGTTTACAATCTTCACTTGTCATTTAAACCTATGGAGACATTTTTAAATTCCAGTTTTGTGACTGTCCGATTCTTAAGTTGAATAAGCATAGTTTCTTATGTCCTCTTGCAAGTCAATGTTAAAATGCTGAGCAAGAAAAGACCAAGGACAGCAGGGTTACTGTCTAATAAAATGATGTATCACAAAGTGCTTTGCAAACACTATTTTATATTCATATATGGATCTATGTCCTTACTTCAGTCTTTTATATTTTTCACTTTTTAATCATATAGAAAATTCCTCCTCTATGATTTTATAGCTTCTATAAGGTGAAGGTATCCATAGATCACATTTCCATGTTTTTTTCTATTGTTAGAATGTAGTGAAACTTAGGACTAACTTCTTAGATTGGTTCTGGCGGCATTCCGAAAACGATATATCATTCAGAATGTCTTAATCTCTTGAAGGTCTTTCTTGTCCCTTTATATATTTTCCATATCTATATGCCTTTCAGCATGTTTGCCATGTTTTAAACTCCCAGTGTCCAAGTCTTCTTTGGTTTTCTTTTGATGTCCTCAAATTTCTGCTAACTTATTGTGAATTATTTGCAATTTCAGAATAGTTGCCTAGGTTTATAGGGTTATTCACAACTCACTGTTAAATATATATGTTATTGACAGGATTTTCTCAGTCAGCAAATAAATGAATACCAAGTCATTCTAAGGAGAATTCAGGCAAAAATCATGTAAATGGGGATACAGGTCATGAGACTAGAGGACCTATTAAGATGGTGGACCTATAGTAGGAAACAAAGTCAAAGAGGATCATGTTCAAAACAATGTTGTATACCAGTGCTTCTTAGAAATCATTCAAATAGTATTTTATTAATGATGAATGCATATAGATAGCTCAATATTTTATTTTATATTTATATAGTGCTTAATGCATATACTCTTTGCCTCCAAATATCTCCTTTCTATATGCATAAATTATGTACTATAAGATAAGATATATAGTTTTAAAATAATGATACTATGTGTCTTATTTCTTACACTCAGAGGCTATGCAATATTTTGTCTTTTTTACCAGATTATGTAAAAGATTCATATAAATGTGAGTTGTATAGGAAAAAAGTAAGGAAGAGAGATACTAGGAAAGGATTGAAAGAGGAGGGAATATCAAAGAAGGAGGCAGAAAATTGTAAGCAAGAGAGACTGTGCGGATAAAAACAGTGACATATATAAAAAGTCAGAAAGGATGCATTATGAAACATTATTATCAGGGATTAGATAGAGCTAATATGTAAACACTAAAATGGAGCATTATATTGAAGTGTGCTGCTCACAGAACCATTGCCTGTGTATACTTTTCTTAAACACTTGACATCTCTTCCTAACATGAAGCTTATTGGTGTCCTATAGTGGCAAAAATATTAGATGAATATAGGTTGAAAAATAAAATTAAAATTTGATCTGTTTATATATAAAATGCAATGTCTCATTTTTACAAGTTTCTGTATTTCAGCACATACTCTATTCTTGCGGCAGTGCTCAGGGGTCACTCCTGGCTCCATGCTCAGAAATTGCATGCACGGGGGACCATATGGGGTACCGGGATTCGAACCGATGACCTTTTTGCATGAAAGGCAAATGCACATACTCTATTCTTATACAGATGTGTGTGAGGTGCAACATGCAAATGACACATTTTACATATATAAGTCAGTATCAATATGGGTAGTATATATTTATTATATGTATATATGCTTAGGAGTTACTCTGTTTATGAACTCAGGAATAACCCTTGGAGGTTGGAGGGGATGATATTGGATATCCAGGACTAAAACTGTGGTTGGTCTTGTACAAGGCATGTACCTTCCGGCTGAGTTATTGCTCCAGATCAGCACATTATATTTTGTGTATGAAATGTGTTTGCTTAAAGCAAAAGACAAATTTTTATGTAATTCAGAGTCACTTGAGAAAAAGAGGGGCAGAGAGGGAAAGAAAGGAAAATGAATGAAATAATAGAGAATAGAAGACACATAATATGTAGGTACATGTAGCTAATAAATGCCTTTTCATTTTTACTGTGTTTATTAGAGTTTTACTTTTTTTTTACTTAAACTGTTTCTACTATAGTTCTTTTTAATTTATATAGTTTCTATTTGAGTTAATTTGACTTTTGCCTCTCTAGTGATAAAGAATGTGTCTTTACAAGGCCAAATTGGCAAAAAATCTGGGACAGACATACAGTGTCATACAGTATTACTTGAGGTGTCTGAAAATCCGTGTTCTGTCTGGGGGTGGGGCATTGATCTTAGGAAGCACAGTGCAGGAGCATTCTGGCATACTATTGTCTTTCAATTCTCATCACATATCCCCCTGATGTCATATCTTCTGACCAGCAGGGCATGTAAGAAGCAGCCCTTGCTCACTATTCTTCAATTATCCAGATTCCTATCTTGGATGCACTTTATGCACCAAACTCTTTTCCAAATTCCTTAGCCTAGTTTTTTCAGCATCTGCCCACAGGAATGACCAAATTGTGAAACTGAGGAGTGTCCGCTTACTTGAAGAATGTAAGACAGTTCTTCAAACAGTAGCAGGAGCCTTCATGCGGTAGTGAAACTGAGCTGACAACTCTTCCACATTTCCTGATGCTATAAAGCCCCTGTTTTTCTCTCTCATTTCTTTGTTCTTTCTTTTTCTTTCTTTTCTTTCTGTCTTTCTTCCTTCCTTTTTCTTCCTTCCTTTTTCTTTCTTTCTTTCTTTCTTCCTTCCTTTCTTTCTTTTTTTCTTTTCTTTCTCTTTCTTTCTTTCTTTCTTTATTCTTTCTTTCTTTTCTTTCATTCTTTCTTTCTTTTTCTTTCTTTCTTTCTTTCTTTCTTTCTTTCTTTCTTTCTCTCTTTCTTTCTTTCTTTCTTTCTTTCTTTCTTTCTTTCTTTTCCTTCCTTCCTTCCTTCCTTCTTCCTTCCTTCCTTCCTTCCTTCCTTTTTTCTTTTTCTTTTTTGACAGTTCCAGGATCACAGTACCATATTTTAAAGCATGAATGGCAAGCTGCTCTTTTTACTAGGCTGTTGGTGGCCATTATCACTCAAAATCTTCCACAGCGGTTTCTCCAGTTGGGAAAAGGAATGATTTGAGTATAGATAAAATTAACTTATATTCTTTTTTATATAAAAATTCTCTTTATCATGATGATGCACTAGCATGCAAATCAGTGTGACCTAAGCATTTGTCTGTGACATTTGTACTGTCAGAGTATGGGAAAGATTAGCAAGAAGTAAAACAGCAATTTTTTCTCTTGTCACTTGAAGTTGTCATTTTGAAAACAAAATGTTTCCATAATTTTGAAATTCAAATAAAATTCAATGTAATTTTAGCAGAATAAATTCATTGTGACACATTCATATTTGGAAGCATTTTATTGCCTTTTTCCAGTGTTTTGCTCATGTTCTTTAAGGAAATTTTGGTCATATAAGGAAAAATATTCCTCTCTCTATAATCTTCATTGGCTATATTTGACATTTATTTTTGTAAAAGAATCCTGTATTCACCATCTAGTAAATAGAATTTTAAAAATAGAACTCATCCTATGACAAGTATTTTCTTTTTCACCAAATTGGTTATTTATTTATTTATTTTGTTTTAATGATGAAAAATCCATTATTTTAAATTGTCATTAAACCTAGTGAATGAGGTCATTCCTTACATGGTAAAAATCAAAATAATATCGATCCCCAAATTCTATCTATAAAGTTCTTCACCTTGGGATGTATCTTGCTGAAATACAGCATCACTTAAAGTTATTTTATTCAGCTGTTAACGGGAAATTACAAATGCAGTAATAAAATTTTTAGGTCACCAAGATTTATGTTTTATTTAACTGCTGAACTCTTGCTATTAGAGGAAAGGGATGATTAGTTGGTCTCATTTACAATGTGACATTTACATTAAGCAATAAATGCTCTAGTGTTGCATTAATTTATTTATCATAAGATCCTGGAAGTGAATATAATTTATAAATATTTTCCTATAGTTGACTAAGATACTACAAAATGTATTTCCATAATCAACTTGTGCCTCTAATTTAAATTGAATTTTCAAATTAAATTTAGCAGTATTGGTTATAAGGCAGACAGTGATAGTATATATGAATCTTTCCAAACATTTATATAAAAACACATTAATTAAATATAAGTTGTGATGATTTTTTGCACAGCCAGTCAAATTATTTTAATGTTTTGTCATAATAAAATAACATTTCTTATGTCCTCATTTTTGAGGTAGCTCACTAAAAATCTTAACCATATTACATTAAACAGTATACTACATGAATATTAAATATAAGATTAGATGAACTGTAGTGAATTTATATGTCACTTATACACATATTTTAAATAGTTAATTTTTTTATATTATGTCACTCAAGAATCTGAATGAAGAAATAGTAATCGTTTTAAGTACATGGGATGAAGAAATAATATAGAGGGTAAAGAATTTGCCCTGTACATGCTCTACCTTTGTTCCATCAAGGAATTCCTATCTGGTCTCCTGAACACTGTTGAAAAAAATTTCTGATTGCAAAGCCAAAAATAATCCATGAATATCACCAGATGTGGTTCAGCCACCCCTGAAGTTCCCAAGGAGAGAATAATTTCAGCTCAAGTTAACATAATGGTTAGAATTTTATATTTTATATTATACAACCCGGTGCCGATTATTTTATAGTGTTAGGTATAAAAATGGAGAAAGGAGAGGCTTGAGAGATAGCACAGCAGTAGGGCATTTGCCTTGTGTGCAGGACCTGGGTTGATACCTAGCATCCCATACGATCCCCGAGCCTGCCAGGAGCGATTTCTGAGCAGAGCCAGCAGTTGTCCCTGAGCACCACCGAATGTGACCCAAAAATAAAGCAAAACAAACTTGTAGAAATAAATATAAGGATACTACTTAGTAGAATTATATTAAATATATAAATTCTATATTTAATTTGAAGGGAATATCTAAAATTATTTTTCTAGGGTTTTCATATATTTTAATGCCTCCATGTTCAAAATGTTAAAAACTAGGAAAGCTTTGACAAGAAGTACTTGAGTCAAACAGAATTATTTCATAACTGTTTGAATAAAGTACTATGACTGGCACTTTCAGATATATTATGCCTTGATGGAAGTGCATTTTATAATTGTTTGTTTAGATTTATGGAGCTACACCTGAAGATACTCAGGGCTTACTCGTGTTTTTGCTCAGGAACCAATTCTGATCGGTCTTGAAATTTGAACTTCATGTTTCGCTCCATACAAGTCACATGCCCTACATTTTGTATTATCACTGCAACCCACTTATTTATTTAAAGTAAAAGCTGAGTTCTGGGGAATAGCTCCACGGTCTAGAATGCATGCCATATGCAGACACACACTCCAGATTGAGTTCAATCTGTGGTACCACATGGTTCCTGGCGCTTCCAAGAGGACCCTTGTTGTCCAGCTCTTTTGGAGCCACACAAATGTATTTTAGGTGCTGACAAGATCCATTCTCACCACGCACCATTGGGTCACATGTGACCAAGTAATTTATAACTACTATTGCAACTCAATAGTAACAACTCAATAGTAATATAACAACTCAACTTTATGACTTTAGTTGTATGGCATTATTGATAGTCAAATTCCTAATCTAAATGAGAAACTGATGAATTCTTATCAATGACCATAAATCAAAGGGGAAAGTGCAATTAGATGCCTAGAGAACCAGAATTCTACTTGAGAAAGACCTTATTAAATATCTTTGACAATTGTGTTCACAGTTTCTGAGTTCTTTCAGATTTTAGTACTGAATCCTTATAATTATTAAATAATTATGTTAATTGAATATCCATGCACTAAAAATAGCTGACAATTTAACTTTTTAGAAGAAAACTATTGAGCAACAACATGGAATTAATGAAATCATAAATGTTTTATATACTATTTTAGTATCCCCTTAAAAACAAGGAAATAACTTAAATATCACTTACGAAAGTTGCAATATTAGAATCCCAGCACAAACTCTCCTATTTTCTTCATTGTGTTAGTCAGACTATATAGACATTAAAAATATCACTGATTGGGAGATTTTTTATTATATAATACTCTAATACTTTACTGTAAAATGCTCTTATTATTTTATAAAATATTTTTCTTGGATTTTTCTATAAGAATCTTGCTTTTGGAGTGCTATGGCTCTCTGTGAGAGTCCCAGTTTATTTAGATATTGTTGATAGAAAGTTGCACAGAAATAGTTGACTTTTGTTTATGCCTTCCTTCTTTTATGTATAACAATATATAAAAATGCTATTTTTACCTCATCTAGTTATTAGAAAATCTTATTTTATACCTCATAGATTTTTTAGTAGCTAGAACCTAATAAGTGTTAATAAAATATAACAAAGAAGAAATGGTCTCATTAATTAATAATAGTCATTCATAAAAATAACTTTCTCTGGGGAATTAGAATTTATTAGTATTAGAGCAGTTTAATGCTATCATACTAAATGTGTGCATTGAAAAAGTGCAGCTACTCTTTGTTAGAAAAATATTTAAAATATTTACATTTACATTTTTCTATTATAGTGCAATAATATGTAATTTAATTATAAGGCAGGAGTCATAGCTCATGGGGACCAAGCACTTTCCTTGCTTAGGACAGTATTCTGTTCAATTCCAACACTACATGTGGTCCACCATACTCCGCCAGGTGTTATCCCTGAGCATAGAGCCAGGAATAAATTCAGTATACTGCTAGGTGTGCCCCAAAATTCCCTCTCCCTTTCTGCCAAAAAAAAAAATCATATCTTTACTATAGAATCTGGATTTAATCTGATTTTCAAACTTAAGTATTTTTATTGAAATATTTTACTTTAAAAATGTTTGAATTCTCACATATGGTTGTGCATGAAACAAACATATCTACATTGACTATAAAATATGTGATAACTCCATGAAAACTTACACATTTTTCTTCTTTAAGACACATTATGAGTTATATGTAGTATGTACACTAAATGATTGAGTGAATAAAATTGATGACAAATGAAAGAAATATACTGGCCTCTATACATATTAATTGGAATAAATAGTTCAAAACAGCATACAGCATTCTCATTTTATACATACAAAAAAATCTTCATGGGGCAGGAGAGATAGCATGGAGGTAAGGCGCTTGCCTTTCATGCAGAAGGTCATTGGTTCGAATCCCGGCATCCCATATGGTCCCCTGAGCCTGCCAAGAGCGATTTCTGAGTGTGGAGCAAGGAGTAATCCCTGAGCACTGCCGATTGTGACACAAAAACAAAAACAAACAAACAAAAAATCTTCATGTACATCTGCCTTTATATGGAAAAATATTTCAGAGAGATTGTTCCTATGTGTGAATGGTTCTTTCTGAGAATTATATGTCCTGCCATGAAGAAAAGTTTGATTTTAATTTATTGAATTTTTATCATGCATATATAGACATAACAATAAACTTTAAATATAATAGAAGTAAATGTATGTAAAAAACAGTAGCTGCCTCATGGAAGTTGACATATAACTGATTTATATCTATATCGATATATATTGACTATTTTATGTAGTTTTTGTTGTTTAAATTTCTGCAATAGATATATTTATTTATGTATTTATTTATTGCTTTTTGGGTCACACCAGTGACACTCAGTGATTACTTCTGACTATGCACTCAGAAATACTCATGGCTTGAGGGATCATATGGGACCCCTGGGGATAGAACTGTGGTCTGTCCTGGGTAAAGCACATGCAAGACAAAAACACTACTGCTGCACCATTGCTCCAGCTCCTAGACATCTTTATTTTAATATCAATATAAATTATTAAATATGTAACATTAGTTGACAGATTCATAAAATATTTTATGGGTCAACTTACATTATCACTCATCATTATCAATAATCTATATATTATTTTTAATCACTTCTGAGTAAATTCAATATTAATCTAAGCAATGACTATGCATTTATTTTTATTTATTTATTTATTTATTTGGGTTTTGGGGCTATACTCAGCAGCACTCAAGGCTGGCTCTATGCTCAGAAATTGCTCCTGGCAGGTTCGGGGATCATATGGGATGGTGAGGATCGAATCCAGAGTCATCTTGGATCTCTGCATGCAAGGCAAATGCCCTACTACTGTACTATTACTAAGGACCCTAAACATTTATTTTTTAATAATAATTTTGTTTAAACACCATGATTACAAACATGATTGAAATTGAGTTTCAATCATAAAAAGAATACCCCCCTTCACCAGTGCAACATTCTACTACCAATGTCCCCTATCTCTGTCCTCCCTCACCCCTTCTTGTATTTGAGACAGACATTGTCTCACTCATTAACATTGTCATGGTAGTTGTTAGTGTAGTTATTTCTCTAACTGCACTCACCACTCTGTGGTGAGCTTCATATCATAAGTCGATCCTTCCAGCCCTCATCTTTGGGCATTATTACAATAATGTCTTTAATTTTTCTTAAAATCCATAGATAAGTGAGACTATTCTGTATGTCTCTATCTCTTTCCCTCTGATTTATTTTACTCAGCATAATAGTTTTCATGTCCATCCATGTATAGGAAAATTTCATGACTTCATCTCTCCTGATGGCTGCATAATATTCCATTGTGTATATGTAACCACATTTTCTTTAGCCATTCATCTTGGTTATTTCCAGAGTCTGGCTATTGTCAATAGCACTGCAATGAATATAAATGTGAGGAAGGGATTTTTTGGATGGTATTTTTGTGTTCCTAGAGTATATCCTAGGAGTGGTATACCTGGATCATATGGGAGCTCAATTTTCAGTTATTTGAGGAATCTCCAAATTGTTTTCCATAAAGTGTAGACTAGACGTCATTCTGACCGACAGTGAATGAGAGTTCCTTTCTCCCCACATCCTTAGACATTTGCCTTGCCCTTAGCCAACCCAGGACAGACTCTGGTTAAATTCTGGCTTCTATCCCTGGTGTCTATCCCAGTCTCCCATATGGTCCCTCAAACCTGCCAGAAGCAATTTCTGGCAGGAGAAAGCTCTGAGCACACTGGGTGTGACCCCAAAACTAAAAATAAAATTAAATTAAATTAAAATAAAAAATAGGGTGCAAGCGGTTGGGCATTTACCTTGCACGGGCTAACCTAGGACTGACTGTGTTTTGATCACCTGGAGTTCCATATGGTCCCCCAAGCCAGGAGCGATTTCTGAGCATGTAGCCAGGAATAACCCCTGAGCGTTACAGGGTGTGAACCAAAAAAGAAGAAAAAAATAAATATAAATAATCTAAGCCCTTCCTAAAGACACAGGTCAATCATCCACCTCAATTTTATTGTTCTATACTTAACAATGCTTACAAATAGAGGTATTAGAAACATTAAATTTAAGTTTTTGTAGTATGATATTTTATTTATTGATTGTCACTTGTTAAGGTAGTATTATTCTATACTTTTTCTTTTACAGATGAATTATTAGCTAAAATGAATTGCACTACATTTACAAAAGCACTCTCCAGATTCTGAACTAAAAAAAAATTAGTGATTGCACAGCTATTGTTGCTTTCACATAGATCGTAGGAGAAAATGTCAATTATTTTGTTTAATAGAGTGAAGTTGATTGTACTTTAAACTAAAATGAGAAAGTATGTTTAAATAGGTAAATATCAACAATTTTATTATATTATTCAAAATACAAATACATCTATGTTTATGTCTTCTATATATGTTCATTTTGAAATAAAAAGTTTATATGAGAGAGAAAATGATGTATACAAAACAGTATGTCTTGAGACCATTGTTTCATTGGGCAAGACTAGTCAGCTTCATTCACTGCAGCATCTTTAACATCATGTAACTATAACATAGTATATGATGAATTAACATGCATTGACTTACACATTTTGAAATATTAGTCATTTTTTAAAATACAACTGATGTTAAAAGATTATTAGCAACCAATTCTAATTGTGTAATCTATCTGCATTACAAGATGTGAAAGTTCAATATGAATGTCACTTGCTTTAGCATGTTGTTAACCCAAGTTTAATTCCCACTATGGTTCCCCGAGCACTGCTAGGAATAAGCCTATAACATAGCTAGAAATGTCCCTCTCATCCCCAAATATAAACTTGAAAAACAGATTGATAACATATCTATTGGATAAAAAAGTATATTGCATATTTCCATTGATGTAGTAATGCAAATTTATTTAAATAGCTATATTTGTGATATAATTTGAGATTGCCAATTAGTAACAGCTGTATTTTCAAAGTTATGCATCATGCATATTTTGATACACTTTTTATGATTTTCTCCTTTTGAAGAGCCCCTGTAGACTTTCAGCCAGGTGTTTGGAAGATATGTAGTAGCTGAGTATCCTTACTTCTGACACCATCCTCAGAATCAGCTTTGGAGATGCTTTCACCCTGTCTGACTTCAATAGCAGCAAGGCAGAGTGCTGACTCCTTCAAGGCAGTGAGGAACTCTTCAGGCTCCAGAAGTAAGTTGATCACCTTCATGTTTAATCATTCTAATGGGCTTTAAAACATGTAGCAAACGAATGAGCAATCCTTCAAATGATTACACAAGCTAAAACCTGCATTATCCATTACTTTTTTTTTTTTCTATTTGAGTACAGCATTCTGTACTATAAAGATGACCACTCTCAATAACACTAAGTTCTACCTTGAAATGCTCTGGGTTTCAAAAATATTGGTTAATATGTACTATCCTGACATATTTATTTGCATCATTGAGGCATAAACAAAGGAGAGACTAATATAACTACTTGCACATTTGTAAAGAGACTATATATGGCTATTTTGTTGGGTTTCTTGTTATAGATTAAAATTTTTATTCCTTGATTTCTTAAAAATCAAGAGCTATTTTCCTAACTGCAATATTCTCACTACTCATCAAAGGGTAAGGAGCAAGTGTTAGAAGTAGTACTGACTCTTCTTGCTTGATTTTTATCCAAATGATTTGTCATCTGTATTTGTAAAGAGAAGTTTAAAGCATCCTATAATTGTTCAAACTCAAAAGAATACAAAATAAAAGAAAAAATGTTATCGCAAATGTAAATTTAATTTGGCACATAGAATAGTATAAAAATTCAAGCAATACTTCAGATAAAAAATCATACTATATTATCAAAGAAAGTTCGTAACTACCACCCTTTCTTTCAATATTGTCTCTGGGTGATCTAATTACAGGGTAAACCTGGCAATAAGATTTTGTATGTAAAATGAAGTCTAAAAAAGACTTTCTTGGGTTGTACTTAACAATTTTATTTCTTGTTCTTTTATAGTTTACTTATTCTGAGTTTGGTGAATTTTTTTATTTAATATATGTTTTATAGGCATTGTTCATGCTCCTCTGGATATCTTTGTACCATAATAACATTATGCCAAGACGATGTTTTAGAAGAATAAAAGTTTGATATGTTGTGATAGTCTATTGGTCATTAGAACATTATCAATATAAACAGTTATATTCTGTAATATTCTAGAGCTTTAGTATATTACTAACAAAAGTGTTTATGTCCTTAAAGCAAAAATGCAAACACTACCATTAAGAATTTATTTTTGAATTATAATGCTTATCTCTACATATAATTTAAAACCAGTAGTCAATTGTTATTTCTTGGGTGATTAATATATAAGGGTCTCATTTAATACAACCGAAATTAGATAATACATTTTATTCTGGTTAATTTATAATAAGTATGGTCTCAGTATAAAATTATGAGTCTGAGGAAGCCTAAAATACATTACAGAAAATTTAATGTGTTTTCACGCAATTGTTTTTTACTGAACTCTTTTTTTCAGTAATTTTTCATTTATATTAAGAATTATTTTTTAGCTTTGGTCTTTTAGCTTTTTATCAAATAGGCAACTTAAGTATGATTGCCCAGCTATTCACCTTTTATTTTACTGAGAGAAATAGAAAATTGTGTCTTAGCTTTAGATGATTTCAAATACTTTAAAAAAAAAAAAAGATGGGGATGGTGGCTGGGATCACACACAATGGTACTCAGAGGTTACTCCTGGTATTTTGTGCTCAGAAATCACACCTATAAGATGAGGCTCCAAATGGGGTAAGTTGCATGTAACATAAGCAGCCTACCCTCTGAACCATTAATCTAGCTACTAAATTCACACACTTTATAGACATTGCCTCAAAAGCAGATTCATAAAAACTCTAAATATTTTATATGTCTATACAATTCATTAGATAGCTAATAATTTTTAGTTTCCAAACAATGCTGATTTTTGTCTTAATAGAGCACCCAACTTTATTAAAAACAATTTGAAAGAAAATATGTTTAATGACATAAATTTTATAATGTAAATCACAATACTTAGTAAATGTACTAATGACTATAATCAAAGGCCAAAAGATTATACTTAATTAACCTGGCTAAACAGAAATAATTTATATATTGAAAATCACTCTCCAGAATTAATGCTTAGTTTATATCCGCCTACCCTCCATAATTATCACTCCATTAGTCTACATTAGTGAAGTTTCTTTCCCCTTTATTTTTCCCTTTTGGAGTAATATTAGGCTAAAACTCTTGCATTGAATCACTTGAAAAAAAAAAGAAAATAAATACATGCCTAATTATCTTTCACAAATTTAAGGTAGCTCATTGAAAATTCAAAATTACATCCAGTAAATTATTTTGACAAAAGTGTATAGAATATTAAAAACTTGCTTAAAGGAAGTAATGAATGAAAATTTAGTAAAATAATGCAGTGAACTAAAATTTAACTATTAGAAGATGACAATTAAAGTAGTGTTCATTATGACCTTTTTTTTTTTCATTATATGGCTATTTCAATAAACTTTGGCCTGAAGATAGTCTGTTGTATTTTGTTTGTTCATTTTTCTGTTATTCTTTCTTGTTTGACTAAGCAATGATGCTTTTTAAATGGCAAACAATAAAGTTTGAACAGATATTCATACTTAAAATAATGTAAATATATGCAAATAATATCTAGAAAGACAATTTACTTACACTTAAAAGATATAATAATTACCATGCTAACATACCTTTAAAATATTAAAGCAACAGGCTGGAGCAGTAGAACAGAGATGTCATGGCTGATTTGGTTCCATCCACAGCATCCCATTTGGTCCCCTAAGCCTTCCAGAAATGATTTTGGGTGAGAAGCCAGGTATTACGACACCCAAGAGTCATTGGGTGTGTCCCAACCCCCCAAAAATAAAAATAAATAAAATATTAAGGCATATAACAATTAAAATGCTAAGATACCTTTAAAGGATTGAGTATTCAGTAGTCAGAGAGATAGCATGACAGGTAAGGCATTTGCCTTTGATGCAGAAGGATGGTGGTTCAAATCCTGGCATCCCATCTGGTTCCCTGTGCCTTTACTATTATTTGCTCCCTTATTTTCGGTTCTTTTTTTCTGACATGATAAAATCCCTTTGCTCTTAAGAAGATACAAGTGAATGTGCTTGAAGTTTTTATCCAAAGCATAGTAGATAGGAGTTTGTAAAATAACTATCATAAGATAAATTCTTATTAAAAACAGAAATACTTATATGAATACAGTGGGAATTAAATAAATTTCATGAGAATTTATTCACATATATGTATTAGAAGTACAACTTTTATCTCAGCAATTGAGTTTATAAGTGTCAGACAATTACTGTGAATATATTGGTATGTAGTCTTATGTATAAAAAATTCTAGCATGTTGCAACTAGAGTTAAAGCCGGCGAGTTGCAGTTCTTAAATGTGGCTGATTAGGGTTTGATCTCTGCCAACATCTATGGACCCCTGCATACCAACAAGACTAATTCTTGAGCATAGAACCAGGAGTAAGCTTTAATCATTTCCAGGTGTGGCCCCCAAACCAAAACAACCCAAGCAAATTAAGAAAAATTCCTTAAAAGTTAGAAGAAAGATGTACAATTGTCCCAGACGCCTCCAATATTGACTGTCTTAGTTTGCAGTACCTGATGAAAAAAAAAAAAAGGCCTCTGCTCTAATGTTTAGTTTTGGCCCTGTTGATTGTTACTATATACACCTTACTGCAAGATGTTCCAGAAGAGGTATAAAAACGTTGCTTCAGGAGGGCCGGAGCGGTAGTGCAGCGGTAGGGCGCTTGGCTTGCACATGGCTGACCCAGGACGGACATCCATTCGATCCCCAGCGTTCCATATTGTCCCCCAAGCCAGGAGCGATATCTGGGCACATACCAGGAGTAATCCTGAACGTCACTAGGTGTAGCCCCAAAAGTTTTTGCTTCAGGAGATAAAAATCACTTTACATGTAGGACCAGGAAAGATCAATATAATAGCTAATACTCCTGGAAATTGACATGAGATACATGGCAATATTAATTTCAAAGCATGGCTATGAAACACATGGGAAAAAGTCTCATTTGTATGTACTCAACTCATGCTATTATCTCAATTACTGTGATGAGCTACCTATTATACTGACCACGGCACTTATATTTCCTTATGTCACATGGGTTTCAATCAGGATATTTTTGCATTAGCAGATAAAATATTTTCTGGATAAACTAAGGTGCCTTTTTATCACTTTAAAACACAATGTGGGACAGTCAAGCCAAATCATAACAATTTGAACACTTCTTTTAGAGAAAAATCCATGTTTCACTAAGTAAGAAACTCATAGACTGCAAATATCCACATATAAATATAAAATAAAGCTTCTGGGAAATAATCAGGAGAAAAACAATGAGATTGTTAGAACTCCATATAACAGTAAGTGAGATAGGTGAATTTAATATACATAAAATTAATATATGAAAACAAATAAAATTTGAAAAGATGATACTTATTTTCTAAAATATGGTGTCATCACAAAGGCATATACTGAAAATCTGCAATGTTTAATAACCTCAGTGGTAGAAAAGAGATCATTATTATGAAAGGAGAAAGTAAGCATCTACTGATAACTTACAGGAGGTAAATATGATTAACTCTCAAATGGTAACCTCTCCTTCATATCTGGTACCAGGCAGATAGGAATTGCAATACTAAATCTTAAATCCTCAACATTTTGTTTAATATATAAAAACAAATAACATTTAATAACTACTTATTTATTTATGCCCTGAAGATAGATTTATATTACAGGAAAATGAGCACCTTTTAGAGATTATTTCAATACCTACCACATAATGATTCTTACACAGAAATAATACATAATTGAAAGCATACATTTATTATTAATGAGAAAAGAAACAGACTAAACTATCATAATAAAAATGCTCTTCTTACAAAATAACTGAAAAGAATATACCAACAAATAACATTATATATAATTTTTATATATCTTTTATCAAGGTGATACTGTTATGTATTTTGCAGGATGTTTACATATACCTTGAAACAAAATAACAGAATCTACAAATTCTGATATATATTTAACTAAAGAATATTTTTACTGTAACTAAGAGTAGAATAAAACAGTCATGTATTTTATTTTATGTAAGTATTTATTTATTTATTTATTTAGGTTTTGGGGTCACACCTGGTGACACTCAGGGGTTACTCCTGAATATGCACTCAGAAATTGCTCCTGGTTTGGGGGACCATATGTATAGCCAGGGAATTAAACCACGGTTTGTCCTAGGATGCCAGGGATTGAACCCAGATCCATCCTGGATCAGCCTTGTGCAAGTCAAAGATCCTACTGCTATGCTACCACACCAGCTCCTATGATTTTTATTATATAGAAATACTATGTTTTCCAGATCCTAAGAGATAGTACAAAACATTAGGTGCTTGTCTTGCATGCATCTACTCTAGAATAAATAATGAAAATTCCAGGTGTGGCTCAAAAATTTAAAAAAATCAAAATTCATCAGTAAATTTTAATCAAAAGGCATACTAAGATTTATGAACAAAGGTATATATTTACACCTTATTGCTAGCACCAAACCTTTGATACTAGGAATGAAGAGTAAACTACATGATGTATTCCTTAATAAGTATTTACATATATACATATGTATTTATTATATATATGCATCCTAATACAGAAATAGAATAGGGTGTGAAATAATTTTGACAGCTTGTATATAATCAAGAAAAATTACTTGATCATTTTCTTTCTGAAAGGAAAAATTACACTTCCATCAAAGAATCTCAAAAGGTTGAGAATATGTATGCTGTTTTAGACAATAATAGAGGTAGGTTATTAGCATCTCCATTTTATTATATTAGATGAAATTATGCCTTAGATGCATATAATTCTACAAGCATTCTGGATTTACATTTAAGGAACATTTTAGTAGCCAAAGGAAGTACATTATTTACAAAAAGGAATTTGTGCGAGGGACCCAAACTCCAGGAAAGGGAATGTTTTGGGAACTCCTTGCAAAATGTAAAATGATCTTATATTTTTTAAATTATTTTTGTTTGTTTATTTGTTTGTTTGTTTGGGGGCCACACCCAGTGGTACTCAGGATTTATTGCTGATTCTGTGCTCAAGTAGCATTCCAGGGATGCTTAGGAGAGGACCTGAGTTGCAGAGGATCAAACCCAGTTCAGCCATGTGCAAGAAGGCTCACTATACCATTGTTCCAAATCCAAGATAATTTTACTTTGAAGTTTAAAAATTACTAATTGTTTTTTAATGTATTTGTGTGTTTTTTGGTATTTATATGCATGCGGTAACCTATTATTCTACACAATTAATGAGATATCAATATTTTCAGCTATTTAATATTTTAAATTCTTTTACATATTGTTGTATAGAACAAAATACAATTCAAAGTGCAATTTAATAGAAAAGAAATATAAAATAATATAATTTTTTAATTTGGAGTAAAGTTGAATTGCTTGGTTTTTTACACTAATATCTAAACATTGTTCATCAAATGATTTGAGACTCATCACTGCTACATAAATATATTTCTTGATTATTTTTATCTTCACTGCCCTATTTATCGTTCCTGTCTAAATAATATGATATAATCCATTATACATTTTTATAGATTTTAATAGATTGCAAATTAAATGAATGTACTCCTTTCAGTTGTCCTATAAAATTTACTTTACCAATGTTGGTATGTTAGTCTTTATTTTTCTATTTTGAAATGGGAGTAAAGTAGTTTGGTGAAAACATATGTTGCTCTCTTATTAAAGTCATATATATTTCATTTTAATTTGAAAATAAATGTTTATTTATTTACTTATTTATTTATTTATTTTTGGTTTTGGAACCACACCCAGCAGTGCTCAGGAATTATTCCTAGCAGGCTTGAGAGATTGACTATTTGGGAAGTTGGGATCAAACCCTGCTCTATCCAGGTTGGCTGCATACAAAGCTAATGCCTAATGCTATGCTATCACTCTGGTCCCCAAATAATTTATTTTTAATTTTTTAATATTTTATAATAATTTAATTTAATGTTTAATTTAATGTTTCAATTTAATTTAATATTTAATTCAAACTATTTTATTTTAATTAAAAATTTTTATTTTTATTTATTATTTACTTAATTTTAATTTAATTTGTCTTAACGTTAATTTTATTTAATATAAATTTTAAATTTTATTTTTAATCCAATGTTTGAATTTAATTTTATTTTTAATTTAATTATTTATTCAATAATATTTTTCTATTAATTATATTTTACATTACTTGTATTTTCACATTACATTTTTTTATTTTGCTATTTTGCAATTTGACTTTAAAATGCTTCATTTTTTTAAAACTCATTAGTATTTAATAAAAATGTTTCTAATAAATATAATTCCTGGCATATATTTCACTAGCTTGTGTTTGTATGTGAAGTTATATAACTTTAGTTATAATTCTAAAAATGTATATTTATTAATCTGTATTTAATCTTTTCATATTAATTGTACAGATAAAAATTATTATAATCATTTGAATGACAATCCTGGCAATTTTGAATTTTAAATTTTTTTGTTTTTGTTTTTTGGGCCACACCCATTTGATGCTTAAGGGTTACTCCTTGCTAAGTGCTCAGAAATTGCTCCTGGCTTGGGGGTACCATATGGGACGCCAACGTTCGAACCCTGGTCCTTCCTTGGCTAGCACTTGCAAGGCAGACACTTTACCTCTAGCGCCACTTTGCCAGCCCTGAATTTTAAATTTTGTAGTGAATGATATTTATATTAAATCATTTAATGTTAAGTACCAATTTTCCATATGAATATATACATTCCAACCTACAAAAATATCATTTTCATCAATATTTTCATACCCTTATACTGTTTTTGCTTTAATAAATAATGTCAATATTTATTTTCACCACCACTATCACTACTACTACTACAGACAGATTATTATTTTGAAATCCACCCGATGTTCACATGTGCACAACATAAATTCAATCTCCAGTCAAATGCCAGACTCTCAAATGCTAGTTTTCATGGGTCCTGAAGTAACTAACAGAAACCTAAGCTAGTTTCTGACTTTCTTTAAAAATGGTCTGTGTTTTTCTATTTTGTTTGTAGTTGCGTTCAAACATCTTCGAAGAAAAAAAAACATGGATTCTTTTTGTTTGTTGGAGGATAAAAGTTATGATTGTGTTCTGAATCCTTTAAGATTTGAACATAGCAATTTAATTAGAAGTTTCTTCAAATCCATAAATGTTCTCTTATTTCTTTGCAAAAGTTTGTTTCTGGCATGCTTAAGTACAAAATGCTTATAGTTGGCCTAGTGTGATCAGACTCAAGTTATTAATCTAGAATTAGTAGAAAAGTATTTTTTAAATATATATGAAGTAAGTAAATAGTTGAACAGGAGAGTTAAATGGCATGTTTTACTCATTTAAAACAGGACCTAAAAATGAAAAGTATTTAAATTTATCTGCCCAGATAAACAATTAATATCATTAATTTACTATGTTCTCCTAGGGCAATGCTCCTTCAAATGGAAGATACCACTGCCACAGTCCATGTAGAGGTGAACATGTAGTCCTGGGAGTATTGTGGAGTTCAGCGGGTGGGGGGGCAACATTATTTTCTTTGTTTGCCTTCTTAAGAATGTAGATTTCCAGTAATTCACTGAAGTTGACCCCCTCCCCCATCCAACAATGGATAGTTTGGAAACCTCTGCCTTAGTAAATAATTTTTAACATTTCAGTTCCTTTAAAGAGTTTGACAAATAAAATCCTTTTATTTTCCAGTCTCTCGTATCTAACAGTTTATTGAATCCTATTTGTTCCTTATATTGTTGTTTATCTCCAGCTGCTGTTTTTATTAATATAATCATTAATGATGATTTCATATTTAACTGATGTTATTTTAGTGCAAAATGTACCATAATTATTCGAGTATAACGCACACCAGGTATAACACGCACCTCTAATTTTCGATTAAAAGCGGTATAATTGTTTTTCAAAGCAAGCATTGTAATTGAGCAAAAAAAAGTTGTTGAACACTTGCAGCCATGATAAAATCATTTAGTGACAACATGTACTGGTAAAACACAATACTGAAATAAAATGACCGGTAACAATATTTATTTAAAATGCTTCCAAGTCAGATTCATCTTCAGAGACACTAAAGAGTTGTTCCCATTCTTCTCGAGTTTACATCAGTGTCCCTGTTGGCAAGAATTTCTGTTTCTCCAGTTTCTCTGCTTTCTTCTGAGTTTGAATCCCACAGCAGGTCGTCTTCTGTGCCTTCTATTTGATTGCTGATGCCTGTCTTCAAAAACCTCTTGATGATCATTTCTTTTGGTATGTCTTCCCATGATGGTTTAACCCAGGATTTCACTAGAGATAGGCCAGGTTTCTTGACTTTCTTTGTCTTTTTCTTTCTTCTTTCTTTCTTTCTTTCTTTCTTTCTTTCTTTCTTTCTTTCTTTCTTTCTTTCTTTCTTTCTTTCTTT
>PVKC010006637.1:0-30771 GCA_004027635.1 Crocidura indochinensis
AGAGAGAGAGAACAAAGTAAATTATTAGTAACCCTTAGTGCAGCAAGGGTCATTCAGCCATGACTGACTGGTCAGGATAGCACCCTAAATACATGTCCCCTGGACACCACTAAAGTCACTATGTGTCTTTTTACCAGTCCTCCAAAGTTAGTCCTTTAAGTAGAATGTTCTGTTGAATAATCTCAGACATAAATGCCTTACCACATGCCTAAAAGTGCAAAGTTGTAAAACATTCTTTTGGGTGGGTAGGTGATATTGCATCTTATGGGAAAAATTATGGACTATTCTTTAGAAAGGATGAAGGCTAGACAGATAAATATAAAGAATGTGAGGAAACACATTCTGAAAATCTTAACAACTAATTTTACTTCTATATTACATTTATGGAACCTGCTAAGAAAAGAATTTAATTTATTGATTAGAGAGTTTATGTACTTCCATATATTTATTATTTAAATATTGGTCAAGTCTCTACTCTGTGCTAAGTCCTACAGATTCAGTTATAAACTGATTAGGCAGAAATCATGACCCTCACTTAGTGTGAATTTGAAAGGTATGTATGTTTGTCAGAAAATAACGTAAAGAAAAAATAGTATATCAGATTTATATAAAGATTAAAAATTAAATTAAGAAAAGAGAATAGTTGTTTTATGGAAATGCCCCCATCTGAAGTTGGGCAGGCCAGGTAGGTTTTGCTAACACAGGTAATTAGATTACAGACCTGATAAATCAAAACTAAACCAATGAAGGTTATAAGAAAATCTATGAATATTCTAGTACCTAGGAAGAAGAAACAATAAAGATAAATTACTTTGAGTCACATGTGCCTCTGAAACACTCAAAGACTAACATAGAGCCCTGTGAAGTTGAATATAAAATCTCAGGAAAGTTGCTTGTAGAAACAGGAGTAGAGATGGGGTAACTACATATATTGCATTAAATTTTGACCTACATATATTGCATTAAGGTTGGGGTGGGAGTATGGGTTTGGAAGAACTTCACAAGTGATACTCAGGAAGACCAGGATAAAACTCTACTTTCTTCCAGTGAATCCCAGGCAATGAAGCCTTAGTACTATGCAAGGTCTACATGGGTCTTGTGGTATCAGAGACTAATTGGGCACCCTGGAATTGCTCAGGGACTCCAGAGTTGCACCCAGTGGTATTAAGTGTAGAATAAGGGATGGCTGCACATAAGGAATATGACTTAATAATTTATTTACTATTTTTGTAAGATATTTTGATAGAGAATTTACATGATCTGACTTACATTTCTGTTTTTGTTTTGTTTTATTTTGGGGGTCACACCCAGCAGCACTCAGGAGTTACTCCTGGCTCTATGCTCAGAAATCGCTCCTGGCAGGCTCAGGGGACCATATGGGATGCCGGGATTCAAACCACTGACCTCCTGTATGCAAGGCAAATGTCTTACTTCCATGCTATCTCTCTGACTCCTGCCTTATGTTTCTTATAAATGAGTGTGGTGGCTGTGCTTAAAAGAGAGGTTGGCATTTTATAGGAGGGTTGCTAATAGAGGGATATAAGAGCCAAGAAGTATGGTAGGAGTTTACTGTAATTAATCAGGTCTATGAAGATGGAGGCTGTGATTAGGAGTTAGGTAGACTAGGCAGTGGTTATGAAAGTCTTGAGGGTTTAAGCAGGTTTCCAGTTCTGACTATTCTGGTTAATGCATCCTGGAGCTATGTCTATGACCTAATCCCCAAGGATCTTTTCTAATAGCAGTTTTCAAATGTTATTAAACTAAAGTTCTGAAAAAGAGAAAATTATTCTGTACTATGAAGCTACGCTCATTGTAATCACAAAGTCCTTTTATTTAGGAGGCAAAAGAGTTATAGAGGAAAATGCAACAAAGGAAGAGGCAGAGAAAGAACAACAGATGCAATTCTTCTGGCTCTGACTATAAGAAAGGGGCTATGAGCAAACAATGTCATTGGAATCTGGGGTTTGCGAATGTTAAGAACAATCCTTTCAACTGGAGCCTCTAGAAGCAATGCAGCTTTCCTCAACTATAAGACAACATATTTGTGTTGTTTAAAGGTACTCTTCTTATTATGATTTGTTCCAGTATCCACAGGAAACAAATATAGGTGATATGATTCAATGAAAATCAAACATGGGTCTTATTGGAGTAAGGAGGGCCTGGACAACAGTATAGATGCTTGCTTTGCATGCAATAGATCCAGATTTGATCCCTGGCATCACAAATGGTCCCTCTGGCACTTCTAGGAGTCAACCTTGACCACAGAGCCAGGAATAAGTGCCAGGAGTCAAACTTGAGCACTGCTAGGTATGGTCCCCAAACAAAATGAAAACAAGAGCATAGGAGGAAAGAGAAAGTCAGTCATAACTTGAACTTTATAATGGATCAATTGAAAGGTCAGAGAACCCTTGATTATAATGAGAAGTCCTGGTCCATTTGACCAAGCCCTTTCTACTACTAGGTTTAAGCAGGTCACAATGTCATTCATGGAAGAAACACAGCTCAGCTGGTCAGATGGGTTTCTGTGCTGCCATCACCCTTTCCCTAATTTCTTGGCTGAGTTTCACACTCTCTAGCTTTTCTCTATCAGCACTTCCTCACTGTTCTCTGATGGCAGCAGGCAGCAGAGAGCTGGATGAGATTAGACACATATATTTTATTTTAAGGCACAGCTGAGAAAACACTCAGGAAATAAAAGTTGTTTTGACGTAAACTGTACTATCTGGAGGCCTGTTGATGGTCTAACTGTGGGGTTCTCTGGCCCACCGCGGGATGAATTTCTTCCTCTGAGCATCACTGAGACAGTTTCAACTACCACACTCCCATCTGCTCACCTCAGGAAGCAGTGTCAAGAAACGAGTTATAGGTCAGGACATGGAACACCCAATTTAGACTCTGGCTTTGCTACTGACCCCATTTTTGAGCTACAGTTTCCTCAGATCTAAGTTGAAGTGCTAGTGCCCATGTTTTCCATGAACCCCAGTGGGCCTAATTCTTGCTGATATCAGTAGCTTATGTTAGAGAGAAGCTTGATGATGTGTTCAGCCCTCCAGGAGCTCAGCAGCCACTGACCTACTTCTCTCATTTTAGTTTCCCTGTAGGATTATTGGTTTTTCTTCTGACCCTAAATCTGGCCTTAATCGGTCTGTATTAGAGAGCATATTAGAGAGCTTGTTTTTCTTCCAAGTGCTCCATGATTCACATGTTCTCAGGGCTGAGCCATCAGAACACTCTCCATTCAGTAGAGTCCAAGGCAGATGGTCTTGTTTCCTTTCTGGACTGGACATCAAATGCCAGGAGGTCAGTAAGGGGCACCATCCTTCTGACTTGGAGCTCTGCGAAGCAGACACCCAGGCCAGGTTCCGGCCACCTTCTGTTCTGGTTTTTGTCTAATGAAGCTTTTGGCAAAAGACTAGAAAAAACAGAAAAGGAGAAGAAGCAAGTGATTAGTCTGTGGAGGGAGTGCAGCAAGCACACTTTACCCTTTGGGAGGAAGTTTCCATGAAAACAAAACACCAAGCCACTGTTTCCTAGGAGGACAGGCTGGTCTGCTTTAAAGCTATGCTCTCCATGTTCCTCTTTGGACCACTTTGGCAAGTTGGGACTTGCTGGATGTCAGTTTGGGAGTTCTCTTAAGTTATGCCATTCTCTCTCATTTTTGGAAACTTGATCAGGTTAATAACATCAATGATTAAATTACTAGTGCTGAACATTGCACAAAGCATGCTATATAGTCAAATAAAGGCTTGAATAAATAAGTGCATGGATTAAAAGGACATTATCTGTTCACTGTGGGACTTTATAAATATTGCATAAGTCTAGTTTCTCTGGGGCCACACTTATAAAACATTTGGTCAATGCTTTTTTCTAATCAAAAAGACTCAGAATGTTGGGGCCAGCGAGATAGCATGGAGGTAGGGCATTTGTCTTGCATGCAGAAGGATGGTGGTTCGAATCCCAGCATCCCGTATGGTCCTCTGAGTCGACCAAGAGCGATTTCTGAGCGTACAGCCAGGAGTAACCCCTGAGTGTCACTGGGTGTGACCCAAAAATAAAAAAAGACTTAGAATGTTAATATCATAGACAATCACCATAGAAGAAGACTTAAAACATCTTTTATGGAAAGATAATCTTTATTTTCTGATTTTCAAATTTCTTTTTACGTTCACTATTATAACTCAGTCCTCCAGACAGTCTGTGAAACTTGAGTGTTTAGAGGTGTGAGGTGTATAAAAAAATTTCATTTACTATTGACAGTAATACAAAGTGGTCACATTTCTATGGAAAGTAAATAATATGGACATTTAAAAAAAAGAAAATAACAATTATTTGATGCAGTGATTCTTCTAGGTATCAATAAACAAGGAGTTAAATTTGAAAAATTATATGTGGACCAATGTTTATTGCAGCATTAATTACAATAGTCAGAATATGGAAACAAATTCAAGTGCCCAAAAAACAATTAAGTGGGTAAAGAAATTGAGATATATCTCATAATGAAATACTACACAGTTCTAAAAATAGATAAAATTTTGTCTTTTGCAACAAGGATGGAGCTAGATGGGACTCAGAAGAAGAAAGACAAATACTGGACTATCTTACAGTTTTATGGGCTACAAAGAAGCAAGGCACAGTTGCAGACATAACAAATAAAACAAACACTTAGCCTCTGATTGAGAAACTGAGACTCACACTGAAAAAATGAGGAGGATCTTTGGGGGGACTAGAGTGGTAAGTAACCCACTGTAAGAGAGAAAATTTAGTGCTTCATTGGTAGGTTCTGATGTGATAACATATATTTAGAGTAGGAATAAAACTGTAACACTAAACCAGAGTTGTATAAACAAACACTATCTTAATTACAATAAATTAAGGCTGAAGAGATAGTAAAGGAGTGAAGGTGAATGCATGCAATTGTGCACAGTTCAATCACTTAGAAACACATGATTTTCCAAATATCTCGGGATGTAGCCCTGGAAATCCCTGATCCTTGACAGAGATAACCCTGGAGTCCCATGAGCAACGCCATTGCCATTTGTCATGCATACTACACCAACATTTGCATTAAACCATTGTCCTAATTGACAAAGACCTGCTAAAAGGGGCCCTTGTACTTCCGAGCACCACTTAAAAATATATATAACTTAAAAAATATATATAAAAATCAATTATCACCTTCTAATGAGAAAAACAGGCAGCCTAAAATAACTACCAGTGGTCCCATTAACATGGAGTTACTTTGGTCTAATCTGGTTTGGTTTCTCTTCTTACTGAATTCCCGCTCTTTTCCTTCATTCCACAGCACTGCTTTCTTTATTTTCCACCTCTTCTGCTGTGTAATAAGACCAAATTACTCTCATTTTCACCATAGATGTTTGCCCACTTCTTTGAAGCTGTCCACAAAAGCACATTTTTCTATCCCAAGAGCTTATTCAGGTATTTTTTTTCTCCTTGCCCCAGACAAAGGCAATTTTCTTCTTAAAAAGAATTATTGTGGAAGCTATTAAGATAATGAGGTTTATTGTCTTCAGGATTTTCTTTTTAGTAGCATGCAGTTATTCCTACAGTGATAAAAGTGCACTCCCCTCACACCATATTTAAACCTGCTGTCCTAGATTTATGCTGTTCTGTCCTCTCACCTTAGGTTTCAATGTAAATCGCAGCAGACTCTTCAAAAAATATTCAAAGTTGTAATTAATCTGAGAAATGCATATAAAGAGATAAGCTTTTTGTTTTAAGCCTTTACCATTTTTTCCCTTTTCAATGTTTAAAATAATGAGATAATTTAATGTAGACCCAGCTTAAAAGAGGTTTCTGAGGAATAGACCTTGAAGAATATAATTTCCTACAGGGTATGGAAGGAGATGGAGGTGGTGATTCAGAAAGAAAGGATAAGATGGGTGAAAGGAGAACCACAAATAAGCATCATGTGTTAAGGTAGTACAAAGAAAAAAGGAAGGGGAATGTGAGCAATGATTCTAGACGGAGAGGTACTTGAGAAGTGGGGCAAGCAGTGTTTTACCTTTCTCCTCTGGTGATGTATTAAAACTGATGGGATACTTTCATAAAGATTAGAACACTGAATTAGTATGAGCAGTAGCGTTTATTCATGACAATACAATTGTTTATAGATTCTTAGTGTTATTAACTTGAAGTTAGCCTTGAGTCCCAAATGATCTGATTTAGAGCCTGTTGTGGTTTAATTAACTTGTCTGTTTTTCCTGGTTCTTAGGAATGCAACATGGCATGAAAAATTAGATCAGGATATCTGTTTTACTTTGGTAGTACAGATTCATTCATACACACAATCAAGGGGCCAGCTCCCCAGTTAGGTGCTTTGGTGAAGTGTTGTTCATGCCGTACAAAAATGCAGTCATCACTCTTAACGGGAACTTAAAAGGAGTGTAGAAGGTAGCCTTCTCAGATTGCCCTTAAATGTTTAACATCAATCCCCAAATTAAAATGCATTAATTAAAATGCATTCGCTCTAGTGAATGAATAAATAAATGACTACTGAATAATAAGGAGGAAATGGGTAAAACTGAAGTGGACTGGGTCCATTTAGGGAGATCATCTAGCACCTTTTGGTTGGATCTAGAAGCTGTATATTCTGAAAGGAAAAATGAGTGAAGTAGAGTGGGAGACCCCTACGCAGTCTTTGATTTGACTGTGAAATTGATTGTGTGATTTCTTCTTCATAGTAAAAAAAAAATAACCTCATTTTTTCCCAAATATTTTCCTGGAGTCAAGAGCAGGAAGACTTCATGATAGCTGCTTGTGCATCATATTTTTTGGCTGGGGTGACAGGATGGAATTTGGTGCTACTAAAACTGAGCTAGCATCTATTTTGTATGACTTATTTTTCTTATGCTTCAGGATATTTTCTTAGTATTTCTTAAATTTCATTTTCAACATGCCAGCCTCAGATAGGGAAAGCAAATGCAGAAAAGGATATGTTTAGCTTTAATTGATAAGAAAAAAATGGAAGCATTTCTTTTTCATCTTTCACTTCTACCTAAACCCCTGGTAGATGAGAGCTCTCACAGGGAAATGGGGCTAGTGGTGGCAACAGGAATCAACATAATTCCAGGGGGAGGTAAAATCTCAGAGGAAATGTTTGGAAGCTGCCCCTGTTTTACTTGCTGGGTGGACCTGTGTCCATGTTATTCTTCTCTGGGGAATGAACATTTATATCACCAAGTGGAAAATTCTTATTGTGTTCTCCATATCCATGGTAGTAATTTATTTTTAGGGTGGTGATTTTTTTTGATAATCCCTTTGTTATCCCTGTAATTGAGATCTATGCAAAAACTTTCAGGCATAATTAAAAGGCTATTTCCTCAACGGTTGGATTTTGGGCTTTGTACTCTCTCCTGAGTTTGGACACATCATTGAATGCAATATTTTCTTTCTTAGTGATGAAAAATAAAAAAGAAATCTAATACCCGCTTCACAGGATGGCTAGGAGAATGTAAGACGGTGACTCATATTAATTGGCAATCGTGGTATTTAGGGGTATTTATTTTTATTGTTATTTTTCTTATCATATATTACTACTTAGATTATATTGTGTACATTTTCATGGAGCGGTGTGACAGAAAATTTTATGACTCTCATGCTGCTTCGTGGCAGAAATAGTAGTGTATGTAGAAGAAACACAGTATAATGCATAGAGCAAATTATTTTCTCTTGTTTCTTCTCAGTTATCCAAGCCTTCAAATGTAGGGATATTGAGAGAGCCAATAGCATTGATGTATTAAGTTCCTACCAAACTTCTTAATAAGTAGTTTGAAGAATAGAACATAATACTTTTTGTTCTTTTTGTGACTGCCTTCCTTCACCAACTGGCTTCTATTTCAGGTATCATAACACAAAATATTCCATAATAAGACCCTTAATCCTAATATGTAGGCTAAAAGCAGTGATTATGCCTAGGTTTTTATCTTTTTAAATTTCAAATCCTTTGTCCTTTCCTTTATTTTATGAAATTAACGTTAAGTGAGCACCTATTATATGTTAGGGATAATAGAACATAGAGTGATTAATGACACAATTTTTGCTCTTAAGGAGTTCACAAATTAGCCAGAGAAAGGCCTAGTCTTGAAATAATTAGGCTGTATGACAGAAAATGTTAGTCTATAAGAGAGGTGAGAAGAAGGTCTTTGAAAGAAACAAAGGTGATGAGAACTGGAGAAAGCTGCTGGGAGGAAACATGCTTGGGTCAGTCTTGATAGCTGTGACTGATTTCTCTAGAAGTGTTGGTGGGGCTATTCCAGGCAGAAGGAGCATTTTGAGAAGAGATGCCAATGTAGAAGTTTTTAATATGTATTTGGAAATGATTACACTTTACTTTGTCTGGAGTATATGAAATGTAAAGGAAGGTCATGCATGGGGATTGAGGGAAAAACGTTAAAAGGCTTTTCATAATAGGAGAATAATTTTATGTTCAATTTTAATTGCAATGAGAATACACTGAAATATATTTTTTAAAAAAAGGGGTTGGCTATCGCAAGAAAGACATAATAACCTGTATCAGAACCTGTAATTACATGTAATTTTACCAAGTCACATAAAGTTATTGATCTCATTGATGCTATGAAAAGACAGGAGAAAGAGAGAGGCTCAAAGACTTGGGAATCCTTTGAAAATCATGGACACTACAAATGAAGTTATAAGTAGATGAGTTGGAGAGATATTTTTTTTAATTCATCTGAGAGAACATGGTTAAAGTAGTACTAATGCTTTGCTTTCAAATAAAAGTTACTGTATATCCACCACTACCAAAGTACCAAAGACTTCCCACCATTGTCCATATGCTACTTCTAATCTGCCTCCTCTCATCCCATCTGTATCCAGCCTCCACTGCTTAAAATACTGTTAAACTCCAAAGTTTTATTAATCATTAGATACTGTCTATTATTTATATATGACATAAAAGATCATCTTATAATTTGTCTTTCTTCATTTGACTTATTACACTTACATGGAACTCTCTAGCTACTTTAATGCTTTAACAGAAAGCATAGTTTAATCTTTTCTTATATCCACTATGTCCACAGAGGAACTATATCATAATTGCTTAACCACTCATTCAATATTGGCCATTTGCATTGTTTTCATATACTGATTGTTGTACATAACACTACAATGAACATAGATATGAGTATGTCCTTTCAAGTAAAAGTTTCTTTGTCTTGGAATAGATGCCAAAGTGAAATCACTAGAATTTATAGGCATTCTATCTTTTATTTTTAGAGAAGTTTCAGATTGTTTTCCACAGAGACCTAGATAAAATCATTCCTATCCATAATGAATGAGTGATCCTTTCACAGAGTATCCTGGTCAATACTGGTTGTTTTCTGTTTTTTTAAATAGACCTCTTTTTAACAGGTATGAGGTGATATTTCATTGACATTTGTATTTACATTTTCCTAATAATAAGCAACAATGATACTTTTCCTATGCTGATTGTCCATCTCTATGTCTTCTTTGAGGCAGTGTTCATCATCTCTGTCCATATTTTGATGGGACTTTGATATTCTTCATTTCTGTTGAGTTTTGTAATTTTTACATACATATAAATATTAGACATTAGCCTTTATCAGACATATATCTCAGACTTACAAGATCACATATATTCAACATAAAGAACATTAGAATATAGCTCTGAAGTATTCTTTGACCAAACTATACTAAAGACTTTAGAAAAGCAAAATCAGTTAGAATCTGTGATCTTCATTTTATAATTAACAATTAGTTGTTATCTAGTGTATTTTTAGAATATCAATTAGACAAAAGTTAATACTCTCACCTTAATCAATAATCTGTCTCTACACTCTACCAGTAATGTAAATAAATGACTTAATATATGACAAAGGGTCTTAGAGATATTAATAGCCATACTTAAAAATTACGAAAACTAAAGTGTGAAGATGAAATTCAAAATTAGAAATTCTAAATTGTATTATAAATTGTAGTATAGGTTTTTCATTGACTTCTATGTACTTATTTATTTTATTCAAAGTAGTTGTATAAATTTTTGAAAAAATGGTAAAAAGATAATCATATGGGGCTGAAAAGATAGCATGTAGGTAAGGCATTTGCCTTGCATGCAGAAGGATGGTGGTTCAAATCCCGGCATCCCATATGGTCTACTGAGCCTGCCAGGAGCAATTTCTGAGTATAGAACCAAATTTAACCTTTGAGAGGTGCCGGATGTGACCCAAAAACCAAAAAACAACAAAAAAAAGCTGATCATAGAAAGATTTTAGGGGCAAAGACACTACAATAAGCATGTAGCTTACCTTGCACACAATTGATCAAGTCAATACATGGTATCTAGCAAGATCACCCAAGCTCACCAATAGTGTGGTCCCTGAACACAAAACAAGAATAAGTTCTGAGCATTACCAGATATGGCAAAATAAAAATGGTGAATAAAAACCTAGAATATAAGCGTCTCCCTTTTGAGGTCAGCTGTACACTTTCCAGCAAGTCACAAATCCTACCATTCCCAGTCATTTCATATCCTTTACCCAGCCACATCATACATTTGTTCTATGTGCTTGGGTTCCTGAAACATTTAAGCATAAACCACTGGGAATGCTACTCATAGCTGCAAATGATCTTTGGCATTAAACACAGAGATCTTCAAACTTAAAAGAACGAATACTGTTATAAATTCCAGAAATATATCTTAAGTCTCTGAAAAGTTTCAGATCTCTATTCAAGAGTCAATAAGTTAAATTCAAATTATTGCCAAGAATAAAAACATTTCATCTACAAACGAGCACTTCATAGAATAAAATGTGAGTCAGAACTGTTGAATTTTAGTAAGATTGAAGTGAAAACACAAATTAAGAACTTACATAGCAAAAAATAACAAAAATTGGTTTTTAACAATTATTTCTATTTTATTTCATGACTTAATAATATGCCACTGTATAGCTACCTGACTTTTCCCCTCTAATTAGTAATTTACTTGTGCTTGTCAAGAGTTAGGGTAAAAGGGAGTGGAATGGGGAATTACTGTTTAATAGTTGTAAGCTTTTTGTCCAGAGTGAAGAAAAGTTCGAAAAATATACAGTAGTAATGATTATGTACCATGTATTTACATTTCATAGTTAAATATATAATTAACTATTGGGGAGACATCACAGGGTCACAAGTAAATTTTTTCATGAGTCAGGATCTGATTCGGAACCAGTTACTTGCTGGTCCTCTGAGCACTGCTGACTCTGGGTCTGGAGGGTTCTGTATACTGCAAATAGTTGTTCTGTAAGCCCCTCAGTACTTTTCGGGTGGCCCTCAAGGCTTGCAAAATTACAAGTTCCACAAAATCACAAGGCTCAAGTAATATACTGCATGCCCTGGAATTGAACTGTAGAGCCAAGTAACTTAACATTGCTGAAAATTGCCCCTAAACTCCCAGAGCATTTCTTGTGAATTCTCTGAATTTTTGTTTTGTTTTGTTTTTGTTTTTGGGTCACACCCGGCAGTGCTCAGGGGTTACTCCTGGCTCCATGCTCAGAAATTGCTCCTGGCAGGTACGGGGGACCTTATGGGGCACCGGGATTTGAACCGATGACCTTTTGCATGAAAGGCAAACACCTTACCTCCATGCTATCTCCCGGGCCCCAGAGTTCTCTGAATTTTTTAAAAGCATATATAAACATGTGTGTATATATTTTTACAATACATTTCAAAAAATAGATTTATAGAAATCTATTATAAAAATCTATAAAGGTTCTAAGAAGCAGTCATCAATGTAAACTTAGAATCTTTCATAGTTTTACATGAACTCTATTCTATTTCAATAGGAAAACAAGAACCAGAAGCATTGACAATTAAGACACTTGTCTAATACATACCTGACCCAAGTTCAAATCTTATCTGGTCCCTGAATCCACTAAAAATAATCTTTGAGCTCTAAGCAAGGAATAAACTCTGAGAACACTCGGGATGGCAGTAAGACAAAGTAATAGAAGACCTTCATTTATATCAACCTGCAATATTCCAATGTGAACTTCTTTAAAATGATCTCCTCAAATAGTGATTCAGTTATTTAACCTCTATGCACAAGTTTTCCCACCTGGAAAATGATTAGAATACTTATGGGTTGTTTTCCAGGTTAATATCCATAATGAAGTTGGTGACTAATTAAAAATTAATACAAGAATACAAGTTAAATCAAAAGAAAAATTTATTATAACTATTCTAATTTACTACTTTTTTCCTTTGATAATTTACTACTTCTCATTTAAACTTCTGTTTGAAGTATTGATTTAATTTGATGACACCTTGACTTAGTTGATATTTAAAACACAGTTTTAGAATGTGCCAGCCCAAATTATCTGTGCTTGTAAGAAAAAAAGAACCATACTTCACATTGATATTATTCAGTTTATCTGGAGACCTTTGAGAATGTCAGACTGGTTCAGGAAGCAAAATGTTTTGCATTTTACCTTCACCTTATGATTTTTTCATTGCCCCGGATATTTCAATAAATTACTAGTCTTGGGCTTAAGCCATAACATTTATTGGAGATGAAAAATAAAATCTTCCTTAGGCTGAGAAATAGTAAAGAGGATAAGATGTTTGCCTTGCACACAACCAACCTGGGTTCAATCACTGACACCCTTGAACCCTGCAGTAAGTCTTACCTGCCACAGGTTATGGCCTTAATATAATTAATATAATTAATTAATATAATAATAATTAATATAATTATGAACCTCATCACTACATTTGGTCTCTTGAGCTCTACCAGAAACAAACCCTGAGCATTAAGCCACCAGGTGTTCTTGTTCAGGAACAAAAACAGACTGATGTGGTCCATATATTTCCCCAAATAAATTAAATTACAGTATTCTATAGAATAAAAATGTATAGTTAAGAAAAAACACATGACAAAATTTAAAATCAAGGGGCCAGAAAGATAGCATGGAGGTAAGGCGTTTGCGGTGCATGTAGAAGGTCAGTGGTTCGAATCCTGGCATCCATATGATCTCTCCAGCCTGCCAGGAGCGATTTCTGAGTGCAGAGTGAGTAACCCCTGAGAGCTACCAGGTGTGATCCCAAAACCAAAACAAACAAACAAACAAAAAACATATAATTTGGGAGGTAGTCTTCTTTTACTAAAATGCATAGTTTTGTGATTAGACTTCTGTATACACTACTGGAATCATTCTCTAACTTTCTCAAATTAAATTAAACATTAAATATTAGGGCTCACTTTTATAATTACCCAAATAGTAGAGCTAATATGATTGATTTGGTTGGACTCTTGATCATAGTACCCTCTGAAATTTAACATCTCCTGACAGCATCTAAATTATCTCAGTGACTTATCTCACTCAGCATAATAGATTCCATGTCCATCCATCTATAGGAAAATTTCATGATTTCATCTCTTCTAATGGCTGCATAATATTCCACTGTGTATAAATACCACAGACAGAGAGAGAGGCACATACACAGAATAGTCTCACACAGTTATGGGCTTTAAGAAAAATAAAAGATATTATTGAAATAATTCCCAGAGATGAGGACCAGAAGGACCGGCTCACGATATAAAGCTTACCACAAAGAGTGATGAGTGCAGTTAGAGAAATAACTAGACTGAGAACTATCATAACAATGTCAATGAGTGAGGAAAGTAGGAAGCCTGTCTTGAATACAGGCAAGGGCATGGGGAGGGAGATCGGGCATTGCTGATGGGAATGTTGCACAGGTGAAGGACGTTGTTCTTTTTATGACTGAAACTCAACTATAATCATGTTTGTAATCACGGTGTTTAAAAAAAAGATACTACTTAAAAAATAAAATAAAATCTCAGTGGGACTTGCAAGGGTCCCCAAAACTCAATTACAAAACAATTGGATAAAATAAGTCTTTGCTATTTAGTGAGTTGAGATTCTAAAATAATGTGTCTTTAAATTTAGTCAAAGATATCTATGGAATAGGTAAATGAAAATATATACCTCCATTAAAAAATTTGCTTGTATTTTACAGAGTTGGGAACTTCGATATTTAAATAGACTTCCTCCTAGAACAAATATTTTTAATACTGACAACTGCTTCTAAGTGTCAAAGTTTTCAAACTTACTTGCTTACTCTTCTTGAAGATGGAAACAGTTGACTAACACAATTGTGAAAACTTAGGAAGTCAATTTTGTAATTGGGGTTCTACTTTCATTTGCCATTCTCTTTTATCTCTCTTGAAAGTTCATTAATCTGAAAGAAAAGGGAAAAAAATCTTCCATTTAAAAAAAGGTATCTGAAATTTCACGAAGTCTGCTGGCATCGCAGCATTCCATGAATATTTAATCATCATCATCAAGACAGGAGGTTGGAGAAAAAAATCAGGTTGTGATATTTGGGAACAGCAGGTGTGGGAAGGAGGGTGTTGACACCCTCTGAAAACGGATATGGCATGTTGTGTGGCAGGTTCCCTCTGCAGTTCCCACATCACCTGGGGTCCCAAACGTGCTTGGAGAAAATACTAAGGAGCAAAAAAAAAAAAAAGTATTTTTTGGTCCCACACCCTTTGCATAGCAGAGAATCTCCCTTGAAAGTGTGGATGACGGTGGAACTCCATTCTTTTACAAAAACAAGCAGCTCCGGGACACCTCATATAATGTAACTAGCTCTGATTCCTTTGCCTTCTCTGATTATTTTTCTTTCTTTCTTTTTTGGGGGTTGGGGGGGAATTCAATCTAGATGCATTAAGTTCCCTCTAGGTGGAATCAGAGACAAAGAGCTATTGGCCACCATAGGAGCTAATGATATCATGTTTTTTATTTTTATAGAGTTGTCACTTAATATCTGGATTATGACAATAGACATGAAGACAGAAAGACAACGACATATTGGCTATTTTAAAACAATGCCTTGACTTAAATGCATGGTCCAATTTTTCAGCCTATAATTTTGTTATTATTCTTAAATTAACATCTTCAATGTATATATTTTCAACAAGATTACAATTAGAATCAGAGTTACAGACTATCGAAGCTCTAAGTTTACCTAGTGACACATACCCTACAACCAGAAGCAAGATAAAAATAAGAGTTATGATTATCCTTGCATACAGAATTTGTTCCCAAAGATGAGAGATACAACACAGCAACCAGAAATATATGCAGTCTCTGTGTACGTGTCCAAAATGGGTTTGTTTTCGGAAACCCTCGACGGCTCCAAGAGCATTTCATCTCAAGAAAGTGATCCTTAAGTACAGTCAGGAGTAAGACCTGAATACCAGACCCCAAACCTAAACAAAATTAAACGTGTTTCATATTGTTGCCTCAAATTATTCCAGATTCATGGATTTTACCACTGCCTCCTTGCACTGGGATCTGATCCCTCTCAACTCGTACCTTATGTCTTTGGGGTTTTGTTATTGTTGTTGTTGTAGTTGTAGTTGTTTTGTTTTGTTTTGGGGGGCCACAGCCTCAGCGCTCAAGAGTTACTCCTGGCTATGTGTTCAGAAATCGTTCCTGGCTCGGGGAACCATATAGAATGCTGGGGATCAAACTCAAGTCCATCCTGGACAGCCCTGGTAAGGCAAACGCCCTACCACTGTGCTACTACTCCAGCCCCACACTTATGTCTTTGAATAGCATGTTCCATAGTGGAGTTTTCTGACAGTGTAGCCTCTTGGTATTAGAAGAATTTGACAGCAGTTCATCTTCCAGATATACCTTCTGTGGTCAGGGTTAAGTTTCTCAAATTAAATTATTTTGTTGCTTTCATTATTTTGTCAAGTCAACTTAATCTCCAGAACATAATCTCCCATTCCAGCTCAGTCTTTCAGAGGAGATACTGACAGGAGGTGGTAAGAGTTTGACCTGAACACTGCAAAACATCAGCCCTGAAAAGTCCTCATTGCAAGTGCATCCAAAATTCTTCTTCTTTTTGATGAGAAGATGAAGGTGAGAGAGCAACTTCCATGGAGATGATTTTTAGGGACCTCATAGAACTGTGATCAGCAGCAACTCTGTTACAAAAATAATTTTTTCTTTCATCACAAACCACACCCTTCGTATTTGTTTTGGAGTCTCAATATTTCAAAGCATGCCTTATTTGCATTGTAGTTTATCTCATGCTCTTTACTCACATATTTAAATTTTATCATGATTCACCCCTCCTTTGACTTATTCTCTGCTGAGACATGTAAAATGATTCAAGATGTTATATGTAAGGATAGAAGAAAAGAGAGAAGAGTAAGAATCATTTTATTGTAGTTGCAAACTCTTAGGAACATTTTCGTAGAATTTGGCTGGTCACAGTCCTGAGTGTTTAGCTTAGTTAACTCAGAAAGGAGTTAGTTCCTCTCCTCTGGAGTGTATACGTGGATAAAAAAAATAGTGATGCAAAATAAATTTCATTTCAAGATCAATTTTCAAGATCAATTAATTTTAAGATCAATATTCATCATGATATAAACTTAGACTTATGGATCAGTTCATTCTCTAATCTAGAGTGATTTGTTTCACTGATAGAGAAAGTTGAGTTTTGATGGCTGTACTGTCTTCCCATTAATGCTATCTCATCTAGCTTCACTTTATTAACTGGTGACTGATGGTTTTCATATCCACTCCAAAACAACCCACATTTCCTTCTGAGCTTCTGAGCAGGGTGGAGTCAGGTGTATTTAACAGGAATGTTTAGCCACACCTGTGACATGAGTCAGGTTCTCCATTCCACCCAAGATGGAAATGATTGATAGGGGTGAGGCATATAGCAAGTTTCAAGTTCTCCTACTTCATCTTTTATTTGGTTTTATTTTTGGAAAGCCAGAGTTTTCAATACCAAGGTATGCCACAGAAGAAGCCCTTAACTCTGCCCTTAGTGACTAGTAAGCCTGCACCACTGCTTTACGTTCTATCTAAATCATTTTTAAGTTATTCGTTGCTCTGGAGAAATGGAGGCATAGGAATAGGGGCAAGACTGTCAGCAGGGGTCAGGAGCTGTGGCGCTAGAGGTAAGACATCTGCCTTGCAAGCATTAGCCTAGGACAGACCTGGGTTCGATCCCCAGGCGTCACATATATTCCCTCAAGCCAGGAGTGATTTCTGAGCACATAGTAGGAGTAACCCCTGAGCATCAATGGGCGTTGCCCCCCCCAAAAAAAACAAACAAAAAGACTATCAGCAGATTTTGCAAGATGTAGTGAAAAAATAAAAATGCGGGTCCTTCTAATTATTAATAGTCTACAGATAATCCCATGACGATATATTCCAAGGGGGAAGAAACCCTGTATCTCTTAGGCCAAGGGAATTCCCTTCTCGAACGACCCCTATTTTTAGTGTGCCTATGCAGAAGAAAAAAAAGAGGGGGGAAGGGATGGAGAGATAGTATGGAATTAAGGCATTTGCCTTTCATGCAGAAGGATATCGGTTTGAATACCAGTATTCCACTTGGTCTCCTGGCATGCCAGGAGCAATTTCTGAGCATGGACCCAGGAGTAAACCCCTGAACACTACCGGGTGGGTCCCAAAAACCACAAAAGAGAGAGAGACAAGAAGCTCAAAACAATTTTTTCTCTTTTTCTTTCTTTCTTTCTTTCTTTCTTTCTTTCTTTCTTTCTTTCTTTCTTTCTTTCTTTCTTTCTTTCTTTCTTTCTTTCTTTCTTTCTTTCTTTCTTTCTTTCTTTCTTTCTTTCTTTCTTTCTTTCTTTCTTTCTTTCTTTCTTTCTTTCTTTCTTCTTTCTTTCTTTCTCTTTTCTTTTCTTAATTTATTTTTCTTATTACCATTTTATTTTTCTCTTATCTAGTTTTTGTTGACCACCTTATTATGGTATAGATATATAAATAGTAATCCACTATTTTACGTATATATTTACTTTTTCTTTTTTCTATTCCCTTTGATTTTTTTTTGCGCTCCATCATGTCTTTTATCTCAAGACCATGGCAATTATGTGGGGCATATCTTTATCGCTGCAGTGCTCACTAGATGTCTTATTTGATATGTCTTTGTAAAATGTTGTGGTTTTTCACCTTTTCTTTTCCCCTTCTCTCAAACCGAGGATGAGAGCTGCTAGAAGGACTCTGCCCATTGTAGCCATACTTAATTTTTACCCCATTCTATTACTGTGCTCTTCCCCTAACAAAATCACAAAACTCGAACTATCTAATCCTGCCTCCCAATTAGATGGAGAAGCAATGGAGACACCAAGGCCAATCAGATATAAGATCACTAAGTAATAAACCAGAAACAGAGGGGGGGTCACTCAATCTAGAAGACCTCGGGGAGAGGATGGTGGATATGGGAGGCAGAATGGGAACGGAGGTGGAGGGAGGACAACTCAGTGATGGGAATTCCCCTGATTCAATGTTTATATGTAACTGGAACAATGCTGTGAATGACATGTAAACCACTATGATCATAATAAAAAAATTTAAAAAATAGTGTCAAAAAAACCCCCCAAAGTTTGCATCCTTCTGCATTCCATGTTCATGTCATCCACATGGGTTGCACAATTATTAAATGTAAGGTTGCATCTGGGGGTAAGATGGAAATAGTTTACAAAGTAGAGAGGAGATCAAGTATGGAGAGTGAGATAATTCAATGGGCAAACAGAAAAAAAAATTAAGAAAAATTGAATATGAGAGTATTTCAACTGCAATGAATGTAAAGCATAGCACAAACTTTACCTCAATTTGGGGACCAGAAAGTTTCAAACTCTTGAACTTAGATTCTGTGACAGTCACAGACCTTTTAACTTCCATGAATTTTCTAGTTTTCAGTGTATCTGAGACCAAACCAATGTTGTGAAAGAACTTAGGAAATGAGATAAGATAAATGATAAATGAATAAAAAAACAAAGCAATTTAGAAAGTCAAAGCAGTTTGTCTGAGTCCTATCTGATACACAACATACAGCAAAACAGACAAATGTCTGTGCAGCAAAACGAAACTGCAAGAATATATTTTCAAATAAAATACACATATTTCCAACCAGCCTTAGCTCATCTGATAAGGGACAGATTGTCCAGAGTAAATAGTGAAAGGGAAAAAAGATGTTTGGGACTGAATTTAGTCCTCAGACAAAAATCACAGTGAAATTCATTTCTCCTTCTCTTCCTTGGCTTGATATCTTTCCAGCTGCAAGATCCTATAAGGCCTCTAAGGGAAACAATATTGTTTGTATACCTGTGAACTTGTTCATCCCTCTCCATCAAGTATTTCCTTTTCATTATATTGGGCTGTTCTAAAGGGAAAGCTAAGACATAACCCATAGGACAGTATTTCTTTTTTTTAATATATAAAATCTTTATTTCAGCACCATGATTACAAGCATGATTGTAGTTAGGTTTTAGTCATTAACAGAACACCCCCCTTCACCAGTGCAACATTCCCACCACCATAAGAGTTTCTTTCTGATATTTATCTGACTCTGCTTCTTCCATATAATCTGCCTGTTCTACTGGTTGTCCCCCAAATTTTCTGCCATGATCTCACACTTATACAATATTCATCTGTATTCACTTTTGAATATACTGGTGCCCAAAGGGGACTATGTGACGACTGCCTGAGAAAAACTCCATTAGGAAATAGCTCATAGGACTTAAGGTGTGAGAAACCCACATTTGATTTAAAACACCAATCAAAGGAACCCAAAACTTAAAAAAAGGGGACATTTTGAAGTGAAAGTTAGGCAGAAGAAAAAACTAGCTGTGCAACAGGAAAGAATATGATAGTGCAAACTGTGTGCAATTGGAACCCAAGAGAATAGAAATCCATACTGCTTCAATTACTTTGTAGAATACATGACTTCAGATTAATTTGCTTTAGCAACTATTACCTGTATATATTCATCATTTCGGGTTTTTTTGTTTTGCTTTTGTTTTTGTTTTGGGGTCACATCCGGCAGTGCTCAGGGGTTACTCCTGGCTCCATGCTCAGAAATTGCTCCTGACATACATGGGGGACCATATGGGATGCTGGGATTCGAACTGATGACCTTCTGCATGAAAGGCAAATGCCTTACCTCCATGCTCTCTCTCCAGCCCCTTTATTCATTTCTCTGTTCATCTTTTGTAAGAAACTCCTGCAAAGAAGTCATAGCCGTGAAGTTGAGATGTGAGATTTTTATAGATATATTAAACTTTACTCGGGGTGATACATGCAATTCCCTGTATGATCCTCTGGGAATAAAGTGGTTCAATGATATGGTTTCATGAAAGTTGTGTTGTCTTCCTAATGTCTGAAACTCCAACTATAAGTATATATAACTAAAGTATATATAAAACACATATAACACACACACACATATATATATATATAAGTAAACAACACTACTAAGGGTAGAAGAGTCCTAGTTATGAGCATGCGTATTCAGAAATTTCTTTATCTCATTGGAAAGTGACAGAAATAGAAAGGATGTAATAAACCAGAGTTTCCTCATCCAAATAAGTAACACCTACAAACTTTCTAAATGAAGGCAAAATGGACATGGGGGGGTGGGGAACAATAGAAATTACAAAATCTGTAAAAGAAGAGCAAGAAGGTACAAGACACCAAGAGATGTGTCTCTAAGCATTTAATTAGTAGAACTTCTCTGTTACCTTCTGTCCCTTGGCTTTTGAGCATAGAGCCCTCAGGAAGATGCACAATGCACATTTTAGTTAGAAAGAGTAGACTCGAGTGATGCTGCACATCTTCATAAGTTCCATCATGGTGGTGCCATGCATTTATGTAATAGTTTAACATTTAAGCTCATTTCATTTAAAAGTCTCATTGTTTCCCACTAGCACCAAGGTAGGTAGGTGGGTGGGATCTGTTACAACTCCCTCTGTTCACAACTGAAATTTCTTGCTACTGTTCTACTGAGTGGCAGACAATTGAACACCACTTCTATTTTAAGTGACAAAATTTTCCTTTGCTGCTTTTCTACCCAAATATTGTGTTTTTATCTCCCTACTACTGCAGGGTTTAGTGCAATAGGAATGCATCAGGATCCTGGAGAAGTGTTCAAAAGCCACTAGAAACACATGATAATTAGATAGTTGCCATGTGAACATGTAATGTCTTGCAGAATTTCTAGTTCTTGAAAATAGCATACTTCAAAAATCAATGCAATTGGTCCCTGTCTGAAGAGCCCAAGCTTAGATCAAGCACTTTGCTTCTTTCCCTTTTGCTTCCATTCAGACCCATCAAAAGTCACTTGTAACTGGGTAGGAAGAGCAGTTGTTTCTCAAATACATCTAATTTTCCCTGTAGTTTTGTAGTATATAAGTGGTGTGACCTAGATAATCTTATGTGCAACTCTCTTTTAGTCTGGGATCTGTTTGAACTAATGGGTAAGACATATATAATAGGCAAAAGTGGCTTGATACAGCTCATTTTTCCCATTTATATCTTGCTTTTAGGGCTAACTCTCCTTTATATCTAATCTTCTGGCCTCCTTTGTGAAATCTCCCTGGATTGATTCCTCTTCTGGATTCCCACTTCAGTGGTACTCATCATTTTCTACATATGTTATCTATCTTAGCTTCTTATACCAAAGACTTTATTTAGCTTATTTTTCTTTATGTTTTCTATTCTGAGAACTGAAAATGGCCATGGTAGTTGCTCAGGTAACAATTTGTTGAATGAGAACATAAATTAATTATTCCCTAGACATTGTAGAAATATCAATAGACACAATTTACAGTGACCTCTTTTACATAATTTAGTTGGAGTCTTAATTTTTCAGCTTATTTCCTATAGTATCTCACCATGCTCTCTATATGCCTATAGTATCAAATTTTCTTTCTAAAAATGAAAAAATAACAGTATAGCTTCTAACCAGGTTATTCTTCCATAAACTTCAGTTTTTCTATCCACAATATGAATTTAATTTAATTTGCTCAGATATTGGATAGATTTGAGGGTGAAAAATTCTAAATTCAACTATATATATATGCACACACATATACAAAATACGCTTGGATTTCTGTTCTTTCCTTTCTCTCAGAAATCTGCTTTAAGCCAGACTAATTCTAAGCTCTATAGTTAAATTTCTGTCTTGCCTACTATAAAACTAAGAAAAGCTAAGATGCTCACTCCTAGACAGACTCCTCCCAGCATTGATTTTTTTCCCTTACAAATCACAGAACTTGAATCATCTTGTTCTGCCTCAGAAATTGGGGGTGAAAAAAAAGTGGATGGTACCAGGAGCAAAAAGTTGTATTAACGTTGCTGGAAATAAATAATGATCAGACCTAATTACCCAACCTAAAGTCAACGACAATAGAATCAAGATTCTCAATCTACAACAAATCATATACAAAAGGAACCTATTACACTGCAGTCAAGAGGGTAAAGGGGGCATGTGTGGGATGCATGCTTGAATGACCCTAATTCACTATCTCTATGTATCTTAAATATAACTGTGAAAAACTTGTAATTCACATTGGTCATAATAAAAATTTTTAAAAATAAGCATTAGGTGATTAAATTGTGAATATTGTGAAGGCTTATAAAGAGAAAAGTTCAGAAGTGATATCTTTAAGTTGATATCATTTTAAGTGGGCTCCTTTACATAGAAAACTTGTTTATGTTTTATAAACAATTCACTAAAATTCAATCATATTTTATAGCAATTGTTCTTTTGTTTAATCTTAATCTAACACAGTTCTTACAAACTTCCTCTCAGATTCTAGCTATAATTCGGAATGAGGAATCATGTCTCCTATTTAGTCAAAATACTAGTTCAGAATGGTAAAATTATGAGTTGTTATATACAGCATAGTAACTAAATGGTACATCAGAATTTATTAAATAGATATAAAGTGAACATTGTTATAAAGCACAGTAACAAATATAAAAGAGAATTAAATGTAGTCATTATCAGCATCACTTTTTGTTAGAGAAATGCAAATAATTGAAATAGCACCTCACACTAGTGAAGCTAGACTATTTTATAAAGCTGGAAGCATTCAGTGATGCCAAGGATGTTGTGAAAATGAGCCCTCATTCACTTCTCGTTGAACTGTTGTCTGGATTAAACCTCTACAGAAAACAGTATGAAGACTAGAGTTTCTATGACTAGAGTTTCTATGTCTCAGAAATTATACTCCTTGGCCTCTACTAAAAGAGCATGTAAACATTAATTGGAAACTGCTGTCTTAGTTCTATGTTCATATACTAATCACAAAAGCCGAGATATAGAAACAATAGAAGAAGAGTAAATAAAGGGATTATGATATTCAATTATGCTGCTCAACTATAACAAGAGATGAAATATTTTAGTTCTCCAAACTTGGATGAAACTTGAGGGTATCATGCTGAGAAAAGGGACCAATAGTGAATGATCTTTTTCATATGTGGGGTATAAAGAAATCATTTTAGGGCCAGTAGAGAGAGTTCAGTTAGTAAGGTATTTATTTTGAATGCAGCTGACCCCAGTTTGATCCTCATCATTTTATATGGTTTCCCAAGTTCCACCAGAAATGACCCCTGAACACAGAGTCAGTAGTAAACTCTGATCTCAAGCAGGTGAAGCCCTAAAGCAAACAAACAAAAGTACCAAATAAATGTTAAAATATTCTAAAGGTCTACTGATAGAGTTGATGTTGTAAGGGAATGGAAGTGGGTAAGACCTACAGACAATCCTGGAGGGATGTTGACATTTTGGAGGTGGGTGTGGTGTAGTGACATTATACACTTGAAAGATTAATATTAATCACTAATGTCTATTATGATGCCTAAGTTCAGAAAAAAAAATGTGGCCATACCCTCAAGGAATTCACAGTATAGAGAGAGGGACACACCCTTAAATAGAAAACAAAGCCATGAAATCAATCACAGAATTGTTAACCAGAGATTCTGAGCATACATTTAAACTTGTTTTCCCAGTGATCTATTGCTCTTCAAGTCTTCTATATTTGTGATTCAAAATCGGTAACAATGTTTAATTATCTCTAACACCTGCTGAATCAAGTCATTGTAAAAGATTCTCAATGATCAGACTTCAGATTTAAATTATTTTTCAAATTATTGCAGAGCACACAAAAATCATGGGCGAATGGATGGAAGGTAGTTGATGCTGACCATACAGATTTCAATCAAAAAGGAGCAAAATGCATCTAGTATTTCCTGGATGCAAGGACAAGAGAGTCAGATAGGTGTGTCATTGTGGAACCAGAAAATCTCCACCTACCAGCTCAGTTCAGTCTCTGACAAGGTGAGTCTCACCCTTTAAGTATACTCAGTTCTTGACCCTTTGGAATGAGCACAGAACTCTCAGTCACTAGGTAAGAGGTACCATTTTGGGGACTTCACTAGAGCCAACCATACCCCAAATTGGCCATACCCCAAATTGTGTTCTGACTCTCTTGCTCCAGGAAAGAACAGAAGAACCTGAGGACTGACCACAATCTAATCAGGTAAGGCCAGGAAGCTTGTCAGCAGTCCAGGAAAGAAATGTGTTTCTCTCTGAACTGATTGCTTTTTCCTTTATTCTGTATTTCTAGTCTCTCTACCTCCTTTCAGTTCCATTCAAGCCCAAAGTTTTCCAGAACCATAAGAAAGTTTTCCACTTTTCTTTCTGATCAGGGTGACAGGGTTTCTAGAAAACACTTTGATTCTATAAATTTATGTCATACACATGTTAATATATTAATTTTAATTTCCCTGGGGAAAATATGTAAGACAGATCTAACTTGTCCAGGCTCTGGCTATATGAACTGAGACTAGGTAAATTCAAGTGATTTGTTCCAGACTCATCAATAGGCTGGGTCCAATATTCGATTTGATTCCTCCCTCCTTCACTCTCCTTCTACTCTACCACCCAGCTGGTAATATCTCATCTTAGGAAGCTAAAAGAAGGAAAAGGGTTTCCTGAACTGTCAAATGGTAGACAAAGGTATTATTTCCTTGCTGGCTGGTTGGGAAAGATATTTTGAGTGCATTTGAGACAGATTTTATAATGATACATAGCCTCCATCAAATAGAACTATTTTTAGAGAACAAGTGAGAATACTTACATTGAGGAGGCTGGTAAACTGCAAAGTGAATTGCAAATGAGGGCAGATGACTTACATGGCTTTCTGGAAGTGGCCTGCCTTCACTGGAACTTAAGGACACCCATCTCCAGTCGCAGCAGTGTTAGGGAGTACAGATCAAAAGGCCCCAGGGAAATATTTTAGTTTTTTTTTATTCTTAGTGGAATGTAGAAAAGCATATCTCCTGGGGAGGGAGGGATTCAGGGGAGGAACACCCCCAAAGCCTTTCAAATTGACTCCAGCAATTTCCTCTCTTATGACAGCTATCATTATGTCTCATTGTTCTACAGTTTTAAGAAAATCTCATCTTGGATGATTATGCAGTTTACTTTTTAAGATGCTAATTTTAGCTATCATTTTCCCTTTATGCTCAAAAGGTTACATCATTTTTAGTTGTGAAGGAAATGTTTCCTCTGTATAAATGTTCTTCTATTTGTGCGTGTGTGTGTGTGTGTGTGTGTGTGTGTGTGTGTGCTTGAATTTGTTATGACAGTGCTAATATTCATTTCTGTGGATCCAACTTCATTCAGTAGATTGGAATGCTACAAAATCTTTGGTGTATTTTTCTGCATTTGCATCTTCCTTGTTTTAAAGGTCTTGAATAACTTGCTAAATTAACTTCCTCATTCAAAATAATGAATTACAGATTTAGAACAATGATTTTATATTCACAAGGTCATGCAATCAGAGATCCCTGGAGCTGTATTCCAAGCCTGGCCTGGTACTCTTTCACTGCCCAGGACATACACTGAATGGTGCTTGGGCTCTCTAAGCAGAAGTAGCTGTGGCATTTGGACAGCTGTATCCAGATGTCCTTTAAGATCCCATTTTAGTTAAATTTCAATTAAGGTTTCTTTTCAATTAAAAGTTTTAGAGCACTTTAACTTTTCCTTAGAATAGAATAGAAATGTTACTGTGCCCTGTAGAGTAAGGGATTTTTCCAAGAAAGACACTTTTTTTTAAACTTCATTCCTGTGGAATAGGAACCAAGCCTTAGGAACCTTAGGAATTATAGAATTATAGAATGTTCCTTATCGTGGGTCAAATAGTGGTGTTGTCTTTCTTTTTTCCATGCAATCTAGAATTGATTTCAAGATCCTTCTAGAGTCATTACATGGTTCATGCTGATTAACCTTTTATTTATAATTGTACAGTCTAAGATAGGTGAATTCTATGACCACATATTTTAGGGGTAGCATATCAGCATCCATAGGATAACTCAGCATGAAGTGTTGTTTACACTGAAGAATAAAATCAAATTATTACATATATTTAATATGCAGTACTCTTTTTCCCCCCTCTCCTTCCCTCCCTTACTTTGTTTTTTCCTACCTTTCTTCCTTTCTTCTCTCCCTTATATCTTGCTTCCTTCATATTGTCTCCCCCCCCCCTCTCTTTCTCTCTCTCACGTTTGTGTTTTGGGCCACACCCATTTGATGCTCAGGGTTTACTCCTGGCTAAGCACTCAGAAATTGCCCCTGACTTGGGGGGACCATATGGGAGCCAGAGGATCGAACCGTGGTCCTTCCTTGGCTAGCGCTTGCAAGGCAGACACCTTACCTCTAGTGCCACCTCGCCGGCCCCTCTTCCCTCTCTTTTTTCCCTCTTCCCTCTCTCCCTTCCTTGGCCTCTTTCTTCTCTTTCTTTTACTCTCCCTTTCTCCATCCCTCCCTCACTCCACTATTTCTAGCTTCACCTTTCTGATAGGAGAAATTATTGGAATAGTGAAAAATAATATTGAAGTAGTGGTAAAATTATTGAAAAGTAGAGGAGAAAGAAATTCCCTGGTTCGAGGGGATCTTGGTCTAGTGTTGCTGATGATAGATAAAAGTGAAGTGTGAGGGAGGTTGATTCAAGAAAAGAGTGCTTTCACTTCTCTGTTTAACCCACCACGCTACCTATATTCAGGAAATTGCCTGGTTTGGGATAGGATGGTAAAGTTGTCTTTGCGCATGTACATAGCATAGCCTTTCACATTTCACAAGCTCCACTAGATTGCTGTCAAGCTGTGTCTGAAGTCTACAAGTTCTGCATGGTGTGGGAGATTATTTCTGTAACAAGAACTCTCCCCAAGAATTCTTGGGGCCCATCGACACAAGATGGACTAAATTTGCTCTTTGCAGGAAGGAAAATCAGTCCTCATCTCTGCACAGACATTCCAGTTCTATCATTTTCCTTCTGGAACAAATTTCAGCAGGAGGCAAGTAGTGAAACAAGATAGGTTTTACTGAACAAAACGTACTTAGACATGAGAAAAGAGAAATAAAATATGTGTTTGAGAAAGGCCCTGGGCTTGAAGAGCAAGCAAAAAGACTTAGATTCAAGAAAGAGGGATACATGTTCAAGGGAGAAGAGCTAGCCTAAACAAAATTTTAATAAAAAATATAAATATCTCACTTTTCTGGGTGAATATTAGTGTCACACTCCCACATTAAAATGATATCTACTGGGTCAGGAAAACATCTGTTTCCTCTTATAGTACATAACTATTATGATAAGTGAACCTTGTATTCTCCAAGCCTCCTTAGTCTCTACTTGAATTAGATCACCAGATTTTGATTTGCCAATACATATATAATCTCAGTCTTTTATTATTATTTCAAATCATTGTCTTACAAGGTAAATCTAGTCTATATTCTGATAGGTCAGGCCACAGGTTATTGTTTCCAAAGTAGTCTTAAAGTTAATTCTCAACTCTCATTATCAAAAAGATAGAAGGTGGAGATGTGATGACCTCAACAAACCAACCTTAATACCTACCTGGTATTTTAAGCCAAATATTGAAGCCTAGTATCTTGGAAGCTAAAATGCTAAGCATAATAACACAATTCTAATATAATTGCCAGGTGCCTACAAGAGAATGAAGAAAGCTGACAAGTGCAAGATATTGCAGTCAAAATATCAATAGTATAAAAATAGACAAAATTATATACAATGCATGGATAGAAACAGATGCCATGAATTCCCAAAGAATACAGAATTAATTGCAAAAGGTCCTGGAAATTGTTATGTTTCCTATGATAGTCACTAATGAATTGCTCACCTCTTGATAACCAATGGAATATATCACCAGAAGTTCAGGGATTTAAGGCTGAAGAACAAAGACTCTCCCCCAAAAAAGTTTATAAAGTTTTTAAAATGTGTAAACAAATATTTATGACACAAAGAAAATTACAAAATAGATATTGTAAGCAGAAGAAAGTAAATTTTAAGGCAGAAGAGGTAGTCTTGAAAGTACTTACTTACATGCAGCTGACTGGGCTCTATCTCTAGTACTTCTTATGGTCCTCTGTACCATTCCAGGAGTCAACCCAGAGTTCAGAGTTAGAAACAAGCTTCAAACACTGGTGTATATGACCCCAACATTTTTTTTAGAAAGACTAGAAAAGTAATTTTTGGAGATATTAATGAGATATTTATAAAAACTTGATAGGTAGCCAGCAGGGCCATTTATAAAAGGAATTAATCTTTGGTCTGGATTTTGAACAGGAGATGTAAAAAGAGTTTCCAGCTCTATTTCCTAGTGCCCTCAGATGTTAACCAAGTTTCTTATTTAATAAGTCATCAGTATTGTCTGATATGTACATAAGAACTTCAGAGCATTGGCTTAAATAAGATCAATGAGTCTAAGAGGGAATGAGGTTGGAAAGATGATGCAACACTAGATCCTTTTGCTTAGTGGCAGGCTAAGAAAGTACTTCAGACTAGGCCCAAAATGGGGGGGGGGGGGTTGGGAGACTGAGGACTATTAAAAGAATGACCATGCATTTAGTCCAAGCTCATAATTATCCAATTCTTTAATTTGGCAATGACAAAAGAGTTCCCTGTTTTTTATGTTATAGGAGGATTCACAGAAAAAAATAGAAACAAAATTTTTGGTTTGGTTTGGTTTTGTGGCTATACCTACCAGTGCTGAGGGTTTATTTTTGGCTCTGTGGTCAGGATCATTTCTAGCAGGGACCTTACATATATTGTTCCAGAAATCAATTTTGGATCGGCTGTGTGCAAGGCAAGTTCTTTACAAGCAATACTATCTCTCTGGTCCTCAAAATTAAACCCTTTGAAGTATAACAGGCAGTTTTTCATGCTTGGAGGAAGGAAAGATGGTAATATAGAGTGAAAGAGAAAAATCATAAAAGTAGACATGGTGATTCATAAGGAATATTTTAAAAACACATGATTAAATTTTATTTATTACTTCCTAATTTTAAAAATAAACATTTTTTCATTGAGGTATCTGAAATTAGAAAAGTCATATTGTCTACTTTCTTAACTTGTGGGATATGGCAGATTACTTTTAGTTGATAAGTTTTGTCTTTTGGTATAGGAAACAGGCATTCCCTAAGGAATAGTTATAGAAGATTCTGGGATGTTCTGACCCCAGTATTTAAAAAATAATAAGCACTACTGGAGATTTCCACAAGAATGTGACTATTCCACTGTGGTTTGCAACATCCCTGGTGTGTTGAAGGAAGGGATCTTATTTTTACAAAGGGCTCCACTAGTAATCAAACCAATGTTTACACAGATACACCAAGGTATTTGTATAATTTTCCAATCTTTCCTCATTTTTGTGCAAATGGATATGTTTGAGAATGGCTCAAATTTGTCACTCTATCAGAAATGTTTTTACTTTAGCAAATGTAGATGAATGATGTTGTAGATGATAAATGAGGTATATAATTAAGAGTGTTTGAAATTATTTATTGAACATTCTTTAAAACTATTAATCTTTGCAATACAAACATATTTTATTCACTATATATATATATATATATATATATTTGTTGATGGGCTGAAGAGATGGATCAATGAACTGCCACACTTGCTTTGCATTCAAGAGGGCCAGATTGATCCCTTGCACTAGCTGGAATGACCCCTAAAGTACAGAGCTAGGAGTAACTTCTCCGGATCTATTTGTATGACTCCACAATTTTTAAAAATAAATCTTTTTACTGAATACATATTTTCAAATTTGGGAAAACAGTGAGCAAAAAATATCTGTCCTTTATCAGTTTACATATCTAACAATATTGGTGGGACAATTAATACGATGTATAATATATGAAGTGTAGTAAAAATATAGAGTAGTAAATCAGAGAAAATTCTTAGTAGTCTAAGTTTTAGAGAAGATTTTTACTATAGCAGTTCTGAATGGCTTCATACATGCTTACCACTTTGGGGGGGATAACGCACTGATTAAACTGAATGGGAAAACAACAAATCTTTGAAAATAAGATTAGATAGAGCAGGAGCGGGAAAAGAAACAGTACAGGGTCTTGAAGAAAATGCACTGCTAACTGACTTCTATTAAGTTGGAACCATTTGCATATTTTCTACAGAAGAATGACAAGGTCTAACATTTCAAATACATACTTTTATTTACTCAAAATATTATTTATTATTTGAATATTATTTATTCAAAATAATTGAATATGGGTAGAGAGACTAAAATAAAAAGATTAATTAAGGAATTATTGCTGTAAACCAGACAAGTGATATGAAAGCTTGGACAAGTGAATGATGGTGGAGATGATGACAAATATTTGGATTCTGTGGTTGTTTTATTGAATAGTAATATTAAGACAAATATTGCCAAGGATGATGTCAATCTTTGTTGAGCAATAGGTAGAAAGGAGTGTTCCCTATCTTAGATAAAGAAGATCATGGGAAGAACAGGTTTCTGAATGAATATTAGATGCATAACTTCCAGGAAGATTGAATTGGAGATGTTAAGTAGTGAAGTGACCCAGGTTTTTGGGATTCAGTGAGAACACCTG
>PVKC010006638.1:5512-30871 GCA_004027635.1 Crocidura indochinensis
TATGGGGCACGGGGGATCGAACCGCCGTCCGTCCAAGGCTAGCGCAGTAAGGCAGGCACTTTACCTTCAGCGCCACCACCCGGCCCCTACCATATGGGGCACCGGGATTCGAACCAACCACCTTTGGTCCTGGATCGGCTGTTTGCAAGGCAAACGCCACTGTGCTATCTCTCCGGGCCCCCCTCTGGGACATTCTTAGTACTGCTCTGACACCAACATATGCCAGTTTTGATATGACATCCTGACAATGAGGAAATGGCAACAACTTGGTCTAGGAGCAGGTTGTCTTACCTCACCTCCTAATAATGAAATCAGAAGACATATCATCCTTTGATTTGTTCAAAAGCCAAATTCGCTATCTACAGAAGACTGACTGTGACAACCATGACTGGGCAGAATGTATCCTGGGCCCAATAAAAGACTAATCTAGGCCTTGACCTATGATCTGTACAACAACCAAGATCTCTAATTCCAGAGGTCTGACTAAGACAACTACAACCGAGCAGGTCTTCTGGAAACATAATGAAAGACTCTATCTTAGGCTTCATTCTAGGATTGGGGCAAAAACCAAGGCCATCAATTACAGAAGACAACAGTGATGGAACACAACTCCTAGAACCATAAAGAAAAACTCCATTATAGGTTCCATCCTTTGACCTGTGCAAATACCAAGATCTCTACAGAGGCATGATTTTATCATCCACGATGAAGCAAAAAGTTTCCAGACACCACAAAAGGACCTAGGGGAGAGTAAAAGAACATGTACTGAGCCTATTGTTATTCTCATGACAGTATACTTCAAGGGCTGAGAAACCCTGTATCTCTTAGGCCAAGGGAATTCCTTTCTAACCTCCCCAATATTTACTGTGACTATGCAAGAAAAAAAAAGAAGCACAAATTAATTTTTTTTAATTTGGGGAAATCGCAGGGTTCAGCACATCCGGAGTGCAATGGATAAGCCTCACCCTGGAACACCACCTTTGTGATCATGGTATCTCCCTTGCCAGGTAAGTATACAAATTAATTTTTTTCTCAGAATTAACTTTTTTTTTCATTTTTTTTTTCTTTTTTTTTAATTTAAACGTTTTGATTACATATGTGTTTGTGATTAGGTTTCGGTCATGTGAAGAACACCCCCTTCACCAGTGCAACATTCCCACCACCAATGTCCCAAGTCCCCCTCCCTCCCACCCCACCCACACCTGTACTCCAGACAGGTTTTCCAGTTCTCTCATTCATTCACATGGTTATGGTAGTTTTAACTTTTAAGACAAAAGTAAATACATTTGGTTCATTGTCACAAGTTGCACACTGGGTATGGAGGAGTCATAACAATTACTGCAGACTGTCACCAAGCAGCTTGGTAACAGAAAGGGATTTCTGGGTTTTAAACGGGAAGGTGGGGGAGCCATATGAAATGCATAGCTTTGACCCAAATTATACATACAAGATTTTGCTGGGCGAACTCTGGTTCACAATGCTGGCAAAAGGCAGTGCTGGCAAAATATTTAATGAACGTGGAAATGCTATTCTAGTTTGGCTTCCAGAAAAAACCCTAGGACATTCTATGCACCAACACATTGGCTAAGAATAAACAATCACTTCGCCTTCACTCAATCCTAGAAGCCAGGTAGATACTTGGGAGTTAACTGGCTCCTTTCTAGAAGATAAGGCAGCTGCAGCATTAATTTTTTTAGTTTTGTTATTGTTTTTTTTGTGCTTTGTTTTGTTTTTATTTCAGGATCATGGTTATTTTGTGATTGTTGTCTATATTGCTGTGGTGCTTTTCAAGTTTTTTTGTTCGTTTGTTTTGTTTTTCACTCACATCCCGATGCTCAGGGGTTACTCCTGGCTAAGCGCTCAGAAATTGCCCTGGCTTAGGGGAACTGTATGGAACACCAGGGGATCAAACCGCGGTCACGATCTTTCCTTGGCTAGTGCTTGCTAGGCAGACATCTTACCTCTAGCGCAACCTCGCTGGCCCAGCTTTTCAAGTTTTTTGTTTGTTTTTATTTTATATTTTTTGTATTGTTATGTTTTTCTTCCTTTTTCCCTTCTTTTAAATTGATATTTATAGCCTCTAGAAGGACTCCTCCCATTTTTTGCTTGTTTGATTTTCGCCCCATTTTATTTTTTTTAATTTTTTTCTTTCTTTCAAACAGAACCATATAACTTGAACCATCTTGTTCTGTCCCATAAATGGAGGTGGAAATAATGGAGGGTACCAAGACTAAACAGTAGTATAAGCATTAAGTAGAAATAAAAAAATGATTGGACTTAAACACCAATCCAAAGTCAATGACAACAGAATAGACACCCAATTTACAATATGCTAGACACAGAGCTCCACAAAAACCTAATATAGTCATAGAAAAATGAGAAGAAATGAATAGACACTTTTCCAAGAAAGACCAACAGATGACCAAGAGACACATGAAAACATATTCACCTTCACTCGTCATTTGGGAAATCCAAATCAAGACAACAATGAGGTACCACCTTACACCAATGAGGATGGCACACATAAAAAATAATTGGAAAAATCTCTGTTGGCAGTGATGTGGTAAGAAAGGAACTCTCATACACTGCTGGTGGGAATGCTGCCTAGTCCAACCCCTGTGGAAAATGGTATGGAAGGTGCTTAGTAAACTCAGAATTGAGCTGCCATATGACCTGGCAATCCCACTTCTGGGGATCTATCCCAAGATGGAAGGATATTCATCCCAAAGTATGTATGCACTCCACTATTTATTTTAGCACTTAGCACAGTAGCCAAGATTTGGAACCAACCTCCATGCCCAACAACAGGTAAGTGGATCATGAAGATATGGTATTTATACACAGTGGAATACTACATAGCAGTTAGAAATGATACAATCATGGATTTTGCAGCAACATGCACGGATTTAGAAAATACTATGTTAAGTGAAGTAAGCCAGTAGAATAAAGATAAATACAGAATGATAGCACTTTTTAGAGGTATTTAGAATATATAACACATTTACATATAGTACTCCATGAACAAATAAAAGGGTTGAAAGGGTAGACACTCCAAACACCGTAGGTGCCAGCATATAATGAGGAGAAGTATTCAAATGAAATAGAAGGGGGGCGACACAAAGCTATTATGACTATCCATTATAACTTAAAGAAACCAGCAATGTCGGAAACAGCAGTTTAGAATGAACAGGTATGCAATCAACCTTCTAACTACAAAGGTCTATAATAATCTCCTATTTATTTATTCATGCACAGAACCTCCTATGTATTTATCCACAGAACCAGGTGCAGAATAGGATTGGAAGCCAGGGACTCCTGCTGTAGTAATTACTAACAATATGCTTTAATGCCTTAATTTTACCAGGTATAAAATAACCCTTCAGCTTCTTTGTCCACAGTGGTCCTGGAAACAAAGAGTGGACACGCTAATTTTAAACATTGGTGTTCAATCATTCTGGACACCATATACAGTGCTCATTACGACAATGATAAAATGATAAATGATAAAATACTCTAATTTACCCACTTCCTTTTGTTTATGTCTTTTATTAGGACCCAAAGCATATGACCATTCAGACGACTGGAACAGTCAATGGCGCACCACAGACTTATTTATGTTACAAGTACAACTCATCGAACATATTTTTGCAAATTACTACCTTTTATTCTCTTTATTTCCACCCACTTATTTCCCTCTCTCCTTTATTCTTTATCAATTCAATCTATGTTAAATAAAGCCCTCACTGTCAGTTGCTCTTTGGGAAAGATATTTCTATACTTAAGATGTAGCCACATTGTATAGTCCTTACTACCACATTGCTTATTACTCTAGATGCAAAAACTGTGATTATCCTAAAAAGCTCCAACCACTATAAAATCCTAAAACCTTTATTTAGCAAATCCCACCCCTGTCAGTGATGAAGAGTCTTGAATGTGGAAAACCCTCTTAACACCGATGCACTGGCCCAATCTTTTTTAACTTATTTTCATTGTATTTACTTATTCTTCTTTTCTCTTCTCTCTTATCTTTTGTTTTCCCCTCCTTTCTCTCCTAAAATGTATCAATAACCAATTTATCTTTTCTTTGTGTGTGTGTGTGTGTTTCTTCTGCCATAACTGGTGATCCTCAGATTACTCCTGAATATCCACTCAGAAATCGCTCCTGGCATGGGGGACCATATGGGACACTAGGGAATTGAACTACGGTCTGTCCTAGGCTAGTGTGCACAAGGCACATGCCTTACTGCTTGCACCACTGCTCCTTACTTTCAAAGATTTGTAATTCACTTTGGCCACAATAAAAATAATTAAAAAAAAGTAGATCAAACACTCTTGAAATCCATTTGGAACAATAGATGTCCATGAATAGCTAAAGCAATCCTTGGGGGAAAAGATGGGAGGCATCACTGTCACTAACATTACATTATACTATCAACAGTAGTCATTAATGTAGCATGATATTGGACTAAAGGCAGACCCTCAGGTTGATGGAATATACCTGAGTATTCTGAGACTGATTCCCAGGTATATATGATTAATTCATTAGATAAAGAGTATGAAATACAAAGTGGAGCAAGGAAAGCCCCTTCAACAAGTGGTGTTGGGATAACTGGTCAACTACATGCAAAATGTGAACTCAAAGCTCTCTTTAACACCATGCACAGAGGTCAAATCAAAATGGGTTAAGGACTTTGATATCAAACCTGAAACCGTAAGTACTTAGAGAACCTTGTGCTATGATATATAAGGTACATAGAGGAAAATTCAGGCAGAACACTCCATGACATAGAAGCTAAAGGCATCTTCAAAAACGAAGCGCCTCTGTCCAAGGAAGTGGAAACAAAAAAATAAATGGGACTAGATAAAACTAAAAAGTTTCAGGGGCCAAAGAGATAGCACAGCAGTAGGGCATTTGCCTTGCACATTGCCGACTCAGGAGAGATGGTGATTCAATTCCTGGCATCCCCAGCCTGTCAGGAGCAATTTCTGAGTGCAGAGCCAGGAGTAACCTGAGGGTCGCCAGGTGTGACCCCAAAACCAAAAAAAAAAAGATTTTTCACTTTAAAGAAAATAGTGACTAGGATACAAAGACTACCCATGGAATGGGAGAAACTATTCACCTAGTGCCCATCAGATAATTACTAAGATACACAAGGCACTGATAGAACTTACCAAGAAGAAAAAATTAATCTCATCCAAAAATGAGATGAAGAAATGAAATTTCCTCAAAGAAGAAATACATATGGCCAAAAAGCACATGAAAAAACACTCTACACATCATTAACCATCAGTAAGATGAAAATTTAAACAACAGTGAGATATCATCTCACACCACATAGACTGGCACAAATCACAAAGAACAAGAACAACCAGTACATAGTGCTGGTATAGATATAGGGAGAAAGGGACTCTCATTTATTGCAGTTAGGAATGTAGATTAGTCTAATCTTTTGGAAAACTGGATATTTCATTAAAAGATGAGAAATTGAGCTTCCATATGGTCCAGCAACATTAATCCTAGGTATATGACAGGAATCCAAAATCATCATACAGAAAAGCCTTCTGCATTCCAATATTCACCACAGTACTATTTACAATAGACAGAATCTGGAAACAATCCAAGTGTCTGAAATAGATGAGTAACTAAATTGTTGTACATCAGCACAATGGAATACTATGAATCTCTTAGGAAAAATGAAGCCACAGAATTTTCTTGTACATGGATGGAAATGGAAATTATGCTGAGTGAAATGAGTCAGAGAGAGAGGAATAGACATAGACTAATATGTCACTTGTGGGATATAAAAAATAAGAGATAGCATGTTAATAATATCAGAAACAATAGAGATTAGGGTCAGGAGGTCCTCAGAGTAGAAAGCTTGCCACAAAGAGCAGTGAGTATACTTAGTGTAGAAGAGTTAAGAACTGGGTACTGAAAGTGGATAGGATGATATGCATGGTTCCCCTTCATTAGTGCAAGTGTGAGAGAGAGACAGAGAGAGAGAAAGAGTCAGAGAGAGAAAAGGTCTGTACCAGAGGTTGGTGGAGGAGAGGTGGGTGGGAACATTGGTGGTGGGATATGTGCACTGGTGGTGTACATTGTATGACTGAAACTCAACCATGAACAATTCTGTAACTACGGTGCTTAAATGATATAAAATAATAAATAATAAAGGGAGATTATTGCTCTTAATGTTTAAAAGTAAAGAATTTGGAAAGATGTTTATAAAAGTTGATAAGGAGGGATAAAAGTTGATTCATATGAAAAAAGTAAATTTAAAGCTTATCCATGACTTAAAGATAAAAACAAGACTTGAAGAAACGTATAGTAACTTGGTTATTTAAAAAATAAAAAAGGGACATAGAACAAACAGACCATCAGCAAACCATTTGGCACCAAAGGTCAGAACAATAACTGGCATAATAATAACAGCAGGCGGGCCCGGGAGATAGCATGGAGGAAAGGCGTTTGCCTTTCATGCAAAAGGTCATTGGTTTGAATCCCGGTACCCCATATGGTCCCCCGTGCCTGCCAGGAGCAATTTCTGAGCATGGAGCCAGGAGTAACCCCTGAGCACTGCCGGGTGTGACCCACCCAAAAACCAAAAAAAAAAAAAAAAAAAATAACAGCAGGCATTGTGATTATTTAGGGGAGAAGGAGATAAAAGAAATTATGTGCTCATGATTTTCAGTTTGATTAGATAATGGCCATCCACTTTTTGTTACTGTTGGTTTAGGTTAACTTAGGGAGACAATAAAAGTCTGAGGGTAAGATTGACTTTTAAACACTTAAAATATGAAAGAAAACTGGAAAAATTCTTTAGAAGTACACTGTGAAGAGAAAGATTATGACATGATTTCTGGTAGAAAAGGAAGAAATAGATTTCCCAAACAGATACTGAATGATCACACTAAATGTAAGCAAAGAGCTACAACCAAGAATTAATTAAATTTAAGCACGGGCAGTTGACAGAATTACATTACAGTATGAAGGACAAGAATCCTTAGAATATGACTAATAAATTATTGGGGCCAGAAAGAATGTGCAATGGGTAATGTATTTCCTTTGCAGGCAGCTGACCTGGGTTTGATCCCCAGTTTTACATATAGATTCCTGACCATTGGAGTAATTCCTGAATACACAGAGCCAGGAGTAATCCCTGGGTGCCACCAGGAAACCCCCCCCCCCCAAGTTATCAGACCTTGGCAATAAATCTTATGTAATAATTTATTATTATTTTTTAAATTAGGTCATAGCCAGTATATTTCTGGGGCTACTCCTGGCTCTGAGCTTGAGGGACCATGTGGTGCCAGTGTGGAACATAGATCTCCACTATGCAAAGCATGTTTGGTGGTATCATTAGCTATTTCTCTGCCAAGATTGATCAGTTTATTCATATACTTTAGGTATACAGTGAAATTGTATAAAAGGAGGAAAAAAGTTCATTATGGGGAAATAAGACTAAATGAGAAACAATGGTGTTCAAACACAATTATAAAAAATAAAATGTCAGAATAAAATAGATCTCTCCCATAAGATTAGTACAAATTTTACTCAATATTATATTAATAATTATGCTCAGTTATAATATCTCAAATGATCTTTTATTTGTTTGGGGCATCACTCAGCAGTGCTCAGCGCTTATGTCTGGTTCTGTGGTCAGGAATCACTCCGGCAGTGCTCAAGGGACCATATGGGGTACTGGGGATCAAATCCAAATTGGCCACTTGCAATACAAATCTTCTATTCACTGTACTATTATTATAATGGTCCCTCAAATTTACTCACATTCTTATTGACAGTATTTTGACTGTATTATTTATTTTTCCAGAGTCTAATCATGTTAGGTGAAAATTAGAATGAAAAAAATTAAAAAAGAAAAATACATGACAGAAGGATCATTTTCATATATAGGATATAAAGAAACTTTAAGAAAAGTCATATGCCCAAAGGCAAAACAAATGAAAAATAGGAAAATTGGTATTTAGCAGGTAGCTTGCCACTGTGGTGGGGGAAGAAAGTTTGTTAACCTAGGGAAAAAGAGTACTAGGACAATGTTGGAAGGGAAAAAGTGCTGCTGAGGAGGGGTGAGAGGGGACCTGGGGACACTGGTGGAGGAAAGTGGACATTGGCAAAGGGACTGGCATTGAAACATTGCATGTCTGAAACTTAACAGGAATAGTTTTGTAACTAATTCAAGATAACTCAATTATAAAATTAAATTAAAGAAACAAGATTAGGTATATGTTTACATTAATATATGTAATAATTATCATGTTTAAATTTAATATATATTGTTTTTACTGTCAGAAAATTGAGTTTGTCTTATATGAAAGCGGTTTTCCTATATTTTTAAAAATTATATAATTGACACAAATTAATTTCATGTGTGCATAATTGACACATGCATATATTAAAATGATAATTCAGTTAACATGTATCACCTGTTATATTTTTCTCTTGTAATGAGAACTCTTTTTTTTTTTTTTTTGGTTTTTGGGCCACACCCGGTGACGCTCAGGGGTTACTCCTGGCTATGCATTCAGAATTCGCTCCTGGCTTGGGGGACCATATGGGGCACCGGGGGATCGAACCATGGTCCGTCCAAGGTTAGCACAGGCAAGGCAGGCACCTTACCTTTAGCGCCACTGCCGGGCCCCATAATGAGAACTTTTATTTTTTTTGGTTTTTGGGCCACTCCCGGTGATGCTCAAGGGTTACTCCTGGCTATTCGCTCAGAAGTCGCTCCTGGCAGGCACGGGGGACCATATGGGGAACTGGGGGATCGAACCGTGGTCGGTCTTAGGTTAGTGCAGGCACCTTACCTCCAGTGCCACCGCCCGGCCCTGTAATGAGAACGCTTAAGGTTTATTTTATTTCAAATATACAGCATTATTAACTATAGTCACCACAATATGACATATTGCATCTCCATGACTTACTTTATAAATGAATATTTGTCTCTTTTGGTCCTATCAACTCTTTTGTTCATCCTAAGATGTATCCTTGGCAACTATCAGTCTGTCCCCTTTATCTTTGGGTACAGTTGAAAAAAGCAAAACCATCCCCAAAACAATAATAGTTACCATGGAGTTAACATAGGGATAAGTAGTGCATCTTTTGCAGGTCTGGAACCCATATTAGACATCTTATACCTCACTGTTCCCCAGAACTGCTGATGTGGGTATGATGGCCCCAGCATCACAGGGCAGAGCAATTCTGCAGACTCAGGTCAGAGCAGTTCTGCAAACTCAGGCAAGCATTAAATTAACTGTTCTGATTGGCATAGTATTGATGAGGTGACTTCTGGGTTCCCTGAGCACTGCTTAGGACTCTCTCCCCCAATCAAAAATTAGATTCCACATGTGAGATTATGGACTATTTGTCTTCTTCTGACATTTAACTGTGCAAAATTGCTCTCAAGGATTATCTACAAATGTTTGAGGCTGAATATGTAGTTTTTCAAGAGAGCAGCATGGATTGCACGGGTTCAATCTTTAGCATTGCAAAAAAAAAAGTTTTTTTAAATACTTCTGAGGCTTTGATTTAAAAAAAATTTTTTTTTTAAATTTTTGGGTCATGCCCAGAAGTTTACAGGATATACACTTGGCTCTGTGCTCAGGGACTGTGTGGTGTTGGGGATTGAACTGGGTTAGTCACATGCAAGGCAAGTACCACCTGCTGTATTACCTCTCAAGTAAGACCTTGATTTTTGAGACTACTTGTGCTCGATAGAAAGTTACATTTGGGGCTGGAGAGATAGCACAGCAGTAGGGCGTTTACCTTGCAATCAGCCAATCCAGATGAACGCTGGTTCGAATTCCGACATCTCATATGGTCCCCCTTACCTGCCAGGAGCTATTTCTGAGTGCAGAGTCAGGAGTAACCCTGAGCACTGCTGGGTGTGACCCCCAAAGAAACAATAAAAACAACAAAAAAGTTACATTTGTTATAATACATATTATATAAAGTTATGTGTAGTTATATGAATATGGTAAAAGAATTTGTAGTATTTATATACCTAAATGTAGGAGATACCATATGAGGGGATGGTTTTGAAATGATCTGGGTGGTTAGTAGTAGCCATAGATACAACTTGGAGAGAGGCTGTTTTCTTATTTAAAGGGAGGTACGGAGAAAAAAATTTTTTTTTGATAAGAGGGAGGGGAGGACAGTTCGGGAAACTCTGATCTAGTAGTATGTAATGACAATAAAGTGACTGCTTTTTTTTTTGTTTGTTTGTTTTTGTTTTTTGGGCCACACCCAGCAGCGCTCAGGGGTTACTCCTGGCTATGCGCTCAGAAGTCGCTCCTGGCTTGGGGGACCATATGGGAACTGGGGGATCGAACCGAGGTCCATCCTAGGCTAGCACAGGAAAGGCAGGCACCTAACCTCCAGCGCCACTGCCCGGCCCCAGTGACTGCTTTTTGTAATTCACTTTGAACAACCACTTAATATGAAAAACTAAAAAGCTCTTCTTTAGAAATTAGTATCATGGGGCTGAAGAGAGATAGCACAGTCTTAGGACGTTTGCTTTGCAAGCCACCAACCCAGGACTGATGTTGGTTCGAATCCTGGCATCCCATATATTCCGTCGTACTGACCAGGGGCGATTTCTGAGCACAGAACAGGAATAACCTTGAGCACTGCCAGCTGTGGTCCCAAAACAAAAACAAACAACAAACGAATTAATATCATGTCTAGAGATAGAGAGTACTGTGAGTAAAGTTCTTGCTTGCATGTGGCCAACCTGGATTCGATCTCTGGCTGCCAATATGGTCCCTGAGCACAGCCAGGAGCTATTCCTGAATGCAGAGACAGAAACAAACCCTGTAGGCATCACCAGGTGTGGCTCCCAAACAAACAAAAATTAATATCACATATCACAATATATGTCTCTTTGAAAGCATTTGTTATAGGTGACATAAAGTAACACAGAAGCTGTTTTAATTTACTTTTACTTTTTCTCTTTGTATTCTTTTTTTTTTTGTTTTGGTTTTTGGGCCACACCCAGTGACGCTCAGGGGTTACTCCTGGCTATGCGCTCAGAAGTCGCTCCTGGCAGGCATTGGGGACCATATGGGAACCGGGGGATCGAACCGTGGTCCGTCCTAGGCAAGGCAGCAGGCACCTTACCTCCTGCGCCACCTCCCGGCTCCCAGTCTCTTTGTATTCTTATTACATGTACAAGAAGTCTTAATTAATCTCTTAACTATTTTTGTGATTATTTTTCACCCATGAATCCCTTTTACAGTCTATTGAAGAGCTGCAGATCCTGTCTTAGAATCGTTTTAAATTATATAATATACATAAGATTATAAAAGAAACAATAGCAATACAATATACTTATATGTAGTTTCTTTAGGAAGAAATCTTGGAACTTTAAAGCTCAAAATAGAATATTAGTATTTTATATTTTACATCCTTGAACTCCAATATTCAATGTAAATGATTGGAATGCTTATACTATATTTTTAAGAATCAGTATATCACTCACTCTGTGTTGCAAAGGTACTCATGACAGCTCACAGATCTTTTCATCTTGTATACCACCCTTATTAAATGTAAAAGAACATACTTTTCAGTGTGGTTATCTTAGGCAATCAGATTTGATTTCAACATTTCTGGAAAACTGAAGGCAACAAGATTCAAGTTTATAATTTTTTTATTTGTTTTTTTTTTGGGCCACACCAGCAGCGCTCAGTGGTTACTCCTGACTCTAAGCTCAGAAATCACTTCTGGCAGGCTCTGGGGACCATATGGGATTCCAGGATTCGAATTACCGCCCCTCTGCATGCAAGGCAAATGCCGTACCTCCATGCTATCTCTCCGGCACAAGTTTATAAATTTTTTAAGAGTATCAACTAAACCTGAACTTTAAAAAATTCAATTCCTTAATTTTTTAAAAGAATATAGCCGAGTTGGGATATCATACCTCTTAAAATATATTAAGGGGCCCGGGAGATAGCATGGAGGTAAGGCATTTGCCTTTCATGCAAAAGGTCATCGGTTCAAATCCCGGTGTCCCATATGGTCCCCCGTGCCTGCCAGGAGCAATTTCTGAGCATGGAGCCAGGAGTAACCCCTGAGCACTGCCGGGTGTGACCCAAAAAGTTAAAATATATTAAGATCAAAAGAAAAAAGGTGAGATGACTTGGTCATGTGAAAAATAAAAACTTTCAATATTTATATAAGGTAGTGACAAGTATATATATATATATATATATGTCATGCAATACCTATATATATGTCATGTCTACCATGTTACCATTCTAAGAAAACTATTTACCCAAAACCCATCAGACAAAGGGCTAATATTGAAAATATACGAAGTACTGACAAAACTTAACAAGAAAAAACGTATCGGCCAATCAAAAAATGGGAGAAGAAATAAATAGACACTTCAAAGAAAGAAATACAAATGCCCTACCTCTGTGCTATCTCTCCGGCCCCACTCATTTATGGGTTTTAAGAAAAATTAAAGACATTATTGTTATAAGGCCCAGAGACCATAGAGTTAAGGGCTGGAAGATCCAGAAGGACCGGCTTACAATTTGAAGCTCACCACAAAGAGTGGTGAATGCTTTTAGGAAAATATCCTTTTCAATATATTCACAATTATGCTATCAAACATAAGGAGATTTCCTTACACTTGCACACTGCCTGTACTAACATCTGGTAACAGAGTGATATATTTATTACAACTGTTAAACCAACAATGACATAGCACTAAGTCCAGAGTTTACATAAGGGCTCCATCTTGGTGTCAGGGGGCTGAAAAATATGTAGTGGCATGTCCTCATCATTGTAATCTCATACAGAATTGTTTCATTGCCTTACAATCCTCTTTGCTCTGCTTGTTCATTGTTCCCTGCCCCTTCCCCCCGATATTTTAACCATCTCCATCTTTTTCCAAAATGTCGAATAGTTAGAATTGTCTACTACAGAGAATTTTCAGATTGATTCCTTTTACTCGGTAATACACATTTAAGTATACTTTCCACAGTGTACTTCTTTCTAGCACTTAAGTAATATTCCATTGTCTGGCTATCACTATTTATCTTTCCACATACTGAAAAGCATCTTAGATGCTTCCAAGTTTTGAAAATAATGAACAAAGTCTCTATAAACATTTGTTCAGAAGTTCAGGTGATGCGAATATTAAGATTACAACACCTCTGATAAATACCTGGAAATGTAGTTTAGTACATTTGGCTTTTGTAATAAACTGCCAACCTGTCTTACCATTTTGCATTCCAACCAGAAAAGAATAAATTTCGACTTATTTTGGGGGACCATATAAGATAAGATGATAGAAATCAAACTTGGTCAGCAATGTACAAGGCTCTTTACCTGCTATAATAATGTTTGGTCCCCAAGTCTTACATTCTTACTAGCATTTGTTATGTTTGTGTTTCAGATTTTGGCCATTTAATATGAGTGTGGCATTATCTTATTGTTTAAAGTCATTAATTTCCTAAGAACATATGATGTGAAGCATCTTTTCATATACTTGTCTGTCATTGCAATAATTTCTTTGATGAAAATCTAAGTGTTTTTGTCCATTAAAATTCTCTTAATTAGTTCAATGTTTATTTTAGATAAGTTCTTTATCAGATGTTATTTTTTCTTTTTTAGATCTTTCGGTCTGTGGCTTGGCTTATCATTTTTTGGACATTGCTTTTTTGGCGAAAGTTTTAAATTCTAATATACCCAGATATTATTTCTCTTGTGAATCATGTTCTAATAATTGTAACCTGAAATATAATCATTGTAAAACTCAGGTCATCTAGACTTTTGTTCATGTTTATTCCAGAAGCATTATAAGTATATTAATTTCCATTTAGGTTAATGGTAATTTTGAAATAATTCTGTGAATGGTGTGATATGTAAAGATTCACTCTTTTACATGTACTTAATATAATTTTTATGGTGGCCATAACTTTTTATTTCTTGTATTTTCATTTGCTTCTTTGTCAACAATTGTTTGTATTTATAGTTTATTTATTCTGTTCCATTGATATGCTTATTCTTTTGCCAAGACCACATCGCTCTGGTTACTGGAGCTTTGTTAGTTTTTGAATTGTTATTCAGATTGTTTTTTTGTAGTATTGCTAAGTATTCTAGTGTGCTTCTACATATAAGCTTTAGTCTTAAGAATCAGCTTATCACTATAATGACCTTCTGACTTTTATAGGATTGCATTGACCCTATATATTAAGTTAGAAAGAACTGGCATCATGTCAATATTAAGTTTTTAATCTATATATGTGGAATGTCTATTTGTCTCTTGATTATTTAGTTAACTTTGTAATTTTCCTCATCTTTGTCTTTTATTTTATTTAGACTTATATCTGAGTACTTACTACATTTTGGTACATTCCCAGTAGGTGATTGACTTTTTACATGTTCATCTGGTCTCCTGAAACTTTGCTATTAACTGCTTATAGGATTGCTTTTGTTAGTTCTTTCATGTCATCTGAAGAGACAGTTTTATTCTTCCCTAACATATATAGACTTTTGTTTCTTTCGTTGTTGTTTTTTGCTAGAATTACTGGGAATAGTAAAGTATGCTTTGTTCTTTAGTAATTTTCCCTTTTATTTAGATACCATGGTTTACATATTTCTTTACAATGGGTTTTCAAGCATACAATGTCCCCACCACCACTGTCCCCATATTCCCAAGTCTTACCCCAGATTCCCTCCCATCCCCCACCCCCTAACTTGACTCTTGATTTGATTACTCAGGATGCTTTATGTTTCTATACAAATTTTATCAGTGACTATTGTAAATCCTTTACAAGCATCATTGGAACTTAACTGGGAATTGCAGTGAATATGTGAAATCATTTAGGTAGGATTGTCATTAGACAGTGGTAACTCTTCTTTCCAATCCTTGCACATGGAATTATTTTTCCATTGTCCTCTTCTATTCTTTTTTAAGCGACTTATAGTTCTTTAAGTAAAGATCTTTCAAATCTTGTTGATTAAGTTCTTCATGTTTTGCACATTATTTTGAATGGGCTTTTAATTCCTTTTTCTTCTAAGATCACTATTTGCATTTAGTAATAGAACAGATGTGTGTTTTTAATTTTATAGCCTGCTACTTTTTGGTAGCTTACTGTTTTGAAGTTTTTTTTAAGTGTAATCTATGTATAACTCTCCCTTCATCCTCATCTGCTGGAGAACTCCTCCGAGGCCTAGTGGATGTGGCCAGGACTGTCCCACTGCCCTAGTCATTAGGACTTCTGTGAGTTGGCTGCCAATTAAAAATTACCCCAATCCAGGTACTTAGAGGGTTCTTGGAACCCTCCATTCTTCTCTGTTTGGCTGACGATTACTTTTTAAAATACATTTCAAACTTTTTTTTTTTGTGTGGTTTTTGGGTCACACCCGGCAGTGCTCAGGGGTTACTCCTGGCTCCATGCTCAGAAATTGCTCCTGGCAGGCACAGGGGAACCATATGGGGCACCGGGATTCGAACTGATGACCTTTTGCACGAGAGGCAAATGTGTTACCTCCATGCTATCTCCCGGGCCCACATTTCAAACTTTTTAAGTGGTGCCACTGATCCTAATGTATGTTGATGCAAGAAATTATTTTAATGTAAAAATTACAAATATATGTAAAAGTCCATCTGAATTATAGAGATCTAGTTTCTCCATTTAATTCCTTTCTTAACAAAACAATTTAAATCAGGTCCTTCAATAATTCAGCAAAAACTTATGTCAGTGTTAAAATTTGATGTACTTAATGGAAATAGCCATTAACAATTTTAAAGTATCAGTTGAAGTTGGAAGAAAACCAAGGGCTCTAGGCAAAAAGAGCTATTCAATCTCTAGAACAAAGTTTCATTAATTTTATCTGTAGCATTTCCAATTTATATTTTCAAATGTTTTGTTCAAAAATTGATCAAGCAAAACACTATGAATGTTTTTACTTAAGGTCTGTCATTACAGAGGTGCATATGCACTTTACCTTAATTCTTTTAATTGTGCCCAAGGAAAACTAATGGGCCAAATGGTGTACTCTAACTATAATTTCTTCAGTGATAAACATTCTGTTGTTGCTGAATTGCTTCTCTTCCCATCTCCTGTCAGTTTTCTTTTTTTCTTTCTTTTTTGTTTGGTTTTTTGGCCACTCCCGGCAGTGCTCAGGGGTTACTCCTGGCTATCTGCTCAGAAATCGCTCCTGGCAGGCACGGGGGACCATATGGGACACTGGGATTCGAACCAACCACCTTAGGTTCTGTATCGGCTGCTTGCAAGGCAAACGCCGCTGTGCTATCTCTCTGGGCCCTCCAGTCAGTTTTCAAGCTAAAGGTTTGGCTGAGTTTGTGTAAGATACATTTTTTCACATACAAAAATATTTATAACCTCTTTCTTGCCACAAACATTCCAATTCTTACATTAAATATTTTGAGTCTTCAGCTAAAATCTACCATCCTGAAACTTTCTTTTATTGTCATTCTGGAAAATTCCTCTTGCTTCTCCTTGTATTTGTTATAATATAAATATACTAAAGAAAAGGTAGATAATTTTCCATGCAATATAACTTGTATAATGAAATATTTTTACATGATTTGATAGTTCTAGAAAACCACTGAAGTGATTTTGGAGTTCCTGTTCCTCTTCGGAGCACCATTTTCTATTGAGGGGCGCCAGTTAACCTAAAGAAAAATACTTTGTGTATAAAATAAAAAAATAATTTGTGTATAGAATAAAAAATACTTTTTTGTTTGTTTTGTCTTTTGGGCCATACCTAGCAATGCTCAGGAATTACTCCTGGCTCTGCGCTCAGAAATTGCTCCTGGTAGCCGGGAATTGAATCCACATCTGTCCTGAGTTGACTGCGTACAAGGCGAACACCCTATTGCCATGCTTTCTCTCTGGTTCCAGAACATGCTACTTTTAAAAATAAAATCTAAACCAGGAAACAGTTCAAAAGGCTGGAGTATATGGGGCCGTCTGCTTTGCCTGCACTAGCCTAGGATGGATCACAATTTGATCTCCCAGCATCCCATATGGTTCCCCAAGTCAGGAGCAATTTCTGAGCACATAGCCAGGAGTAACCCCTGAGCATCACCGGGTATGGCCCCCCAAGAAACCAACCCCCTAAAAAAGGCTGGAGTATAAGTATTGCATGTATGAGGCCTTGAATTTGATCACTGGCATTGCATGGCTCCAAGACCACTACTGGAGAGAGTCCTGGCAGCCCCCAAGCACTGCTGGAAGTGGCTCAGGTGTCCCTGAGAACCATCAAGGTACATGAACTACCAGCCAAGGGTCACTTGAATTGATCCTGGAGCGTCAGCATTGCTAGGGAGTTCCCCAAAAGAAAACCAAATAGGCTGGGTTGGAGAGACAGTACCATAAGTAGGACTCTTGCCTTGCATGGCACCACCCTTGTTTGATTCAGGCATCCTGTATCATACTCCTATCCTTTGTGGGAGTGATTCCTGAGTGTAGAGTCTGACTATTGTGGAGTCACTGCCACTGCAAATTAAACAGTGATACTAAGGAATGACTCAGGGGAGTCAATATAACATATATTGACTCAATATATTATATTGAGTATATATATATAATTATATTGACTCAATATAATATCAGGCACCACAGAGACCTTCAGATCCATCTGTGTATAGCCCTAAAACTCTGGTGGGAGTGACCACAGTGGTCCCTAGCATTGGTGGGTCAGCATCACACTGGTAGGTCCTGACTGAATCATCTGGTCCAATTGACTGAGAATTGCTTCAGAGGCCAGCCTCCCCAATAAATAAATCATGGGACTATAGCTAATGGCCTGTAGCATAGTACATGGCTTGTATATGTAAAATGGTGTCTGATCTGTTACCACATAATTCCCCAGTACTGAGTGTGGCCCCTATAATAATTTTTTTTGGGTTTTGGGCCACACCTGGTGGTGCTCGGGGGTTACTTCTGGCTGTCTGCTCAGAAATAGCTCCTGGAAGGCACGGGGGACTGTATGGGACACTGGGATTTGAACCAACCACCTTTGGTCCTGGATCGGCTGCTTGTAAGGCATCTCTCCGGGTCCCCTATAATAATTTTTAAAAAATTCAGAACTTTACTATCTAACAGCTCTGTGTTCCATTTTTTACTTCAAAAGTCTATTAAATTACTCCCTGTCTTTAACAAAGACTCACCCCCACCCCTTCTAACTTAAGCTTTCAATGTATAATACTGTATCTCTGAATTAAAAGCAAGGTGAAGAGTTGGAAAAGTAGCTCAAAGAAATGGAATGCATGCCCTGTATCTGAAGCCCCAGATTTCGCCCCCAGGACCACACCCAAGCACCTATAGTGTTGTGCTGGTGGCCTCCAGGCACTGTTGGGCTTGACTAGTCCTGCACTGTGAAGCCTTAACATGTAACTGGTCCATACCACTAGGCAAGAGTACTATTAAGGACCTCTTCAAAGAGAAGTGATTGAGATATGCTTTTATTTTTTATTTTTGGTCACACTTGTTGGCACTCAGGGGTTACTCCTGGCTCTTTGCTCAGAAGTCATTCCTTGGCAGGCTCAAGGAACCCTATGGGATGCTGGGATTTGAACTGGGGTCTGTCCTATGCTGGCCACATGCAAGGAAAATGACTTGACGGCTGTGCTATCACTCTGGACCCAAGAGATATTTGTTTTTCATATTAAAAATCCCTGAATTAGGATGTGTTTCCAATAGATGACTACATAAGTATTACTTTTTTAGTGCTTTTTAAAAAATGTTTACTCACCCACACTTTATGGGTCACGCTCTTCCGTGCTCAGGTTACTCCTTGGCTCTGCTCTCAGGAATTACTATGGCTATCGGTGCTGGGGGACCATGTGAGATATCAATGATCAAACCCAGGTCAGCTATCATACAAGGCAAATGCCCTGTCTGCTGTTCTATCACTTCAGCCTCCTCTTCTATTTCTTCTTGCTCTTCTTTTTTTTTAAATAAGAGTGTTTCTTAGAATTCCTGACAGCTCAGGTTTAATAAAATATGTTTATTACAGTTGTGTGTTAAATGTGGACTTTGGATTAAATTGGTTATCCATAGATCTTCATATATTTTCAACTTAAATATTTATTTTTGTAAGACCAACATATTTCCTAGAATATATCCTCATTGAAAATAAGAATCATTGTCTCATAAACTAGGAGGATTAGTTTGCCTTTTGGCCTATAGAACAGAAGGGAGAATATTTAGTATATAGAAGTACAATATTAGCATCTTTTTTCAGACATGCAAGATGTAGCTTTGATTCTAGTTTTATGTATATGTGCATAAATATATATCATGCATCTAATTTATAAATATGTATCTCTTATATGACTAAAGTATAAGATACTAGTTTCTACAATATTCTATAATGTCAACCATTTCCAACTACTTATTAGAAAAATAAGAAAAAGTGTGTTCTCTTAAACTAAAATAATTAAACTTTAAATGAATAACATTTAATATTTTCTTTGGAAATTTTCCCTAACTAGCACAACTCCATCTCTACTGGAAGTTAAGCAGTATAACTTTAATCATTTGTTTATATACACAAATTTGTATATACACATAAATACAATCACACAATGTAAAATATAAATACATTAAAATGCAAATACAGTCAGAACTTAAAAGTACTATATAGGTTAACGATAAATAACTATCTTTGGAGAAAATATTAACATCAGAGAAAGTCTTTTTATACTGTAATGAATTTGTTGTAATTAAGTCTATTAACACAGCTCTGGAACAAAGTCAAAATTGTGGCTTATATCATATTTGTTATAAAATTCCAGATTATTTCACTCATATACAAAAATAATTACATTTAAACTAATTTGACAAAGACAAAAACACTTGGATCTTATCTGTATAACTGAGGTTACTTGGGATGAAGGGGCTAAGCGGGAACAAAAAATGGGAGGGATACAATGGATTACTGGTATATCAGTATATATCATGTTATGATAGCACACTTTTGAAGAAGTTCAGTGAACCTATACTCTTAAACACAATATGTACATCACTGTTACCTCAAAAAAGTGAAACATTTAATGTTACTGATGACCCTGCAATTCTACATATAAGCATAGAGTCAAGAAAAACAAAACATCTCTACACAGTCCTGGTATACTTTTTCAAAATACCAAAACTGGAAACCCAAAGTTAATCAACTGATAGGATAAACAATATATATTACTATTCTTACTTTAGGCTACTGTTCAGACATAAAAAGGAATGAAGGACTGATACACACTTTTAATAAGGATGAACCTTGAAAATCTGCAAAAAGAAGCCAGTCATCAATGATCACATATTGTATGAGTCATTTATATGAAATACATAAAGTATACTCAGAAAGACAACAGATTAGAGGCTGCCTAAGAGTTAGCTTGCTAGAGTGTTGGGGCCCAAGTCAATGAGATGATGAGGAATGTTTGTCATAGTTATTCATTTCTCCAAGGGGCTATGTTCCAAAGCTGACAGTAAGTAGTAACAGTGGCACAACTCTATGGATGTAATGATAACTACTGAATTGCACACTTAAGATGTTCAAGTCTATGAAATGTGAATTTTATTTTAGTCAAATTTATTTAAAAGCTTTTTGTGTTTTTAGTACAGTGGTAATATCAGTGAAGGCAGCCAATGAGTGTGTCAGGGAGGGAATTAAAGTGTGAAGATTTAACAGCAGGCTGCTTCACTTATCAAGTTCATTATGTAGAGGGCCAGAATCAAATGAAATACAAAATTTGTATCATTTTATTTTTGAGAGTATAGCTGCTTTCCTTCACAAAATACAATGAAAGCAAGATTCATGTTTCCATCAAATCAGTTCAGCAATCTGTTTATTTTTCTGTTATTGTTTTTGGGCCACACTCGTTAATGCTATTAATGCTCAGTGCTTACTTCTCACATGCTCAGGGATCAACCCTTGTATTGCTTGGAGAACCATGTTCATTCAGTACCAGGGACTGAACTGGTGTTGGCTGCATGCAAGGCAAGCACCTTATATCCTGTATTATCTCTCCAACCCAATCTCTGTTTATTAGATATAACCTTTTTCTCTAATCCCTAATGTGAAAATGTAAGAAATTGGGCCAATAAGCTGAATTCCCTGCTATAAAATATATTGAAGTTGAATAAAAAATTGAGTGTATGTATGAATTAAAGTAGTGTTTATTAACACTCGAGTCAAACTAGGCTACCACTTTTTGGTAATCTGGATCTTATTTAGGAAACATGAGTACTTGGAGCAGGTCATTAATCCTTTCCATCTCCCTATAAATGTTATGCACCATTAATAAACAAAAATATATAAGTTATATAGGAACATTTACAAAGACAGGTAATCTGAGGTTATTAAGGCTAGGGAAAAGCAGGACTAGGAAGATCTTGCTTAATATGTATGTCTTGTATTGAGTAATGAAAAAGTTTAGAAATAGATACTGGAAATTGTATAGGATTGTAGAAGTTAATTAATGCCACATATACACTTACAAATGTCAAACTTCAAGTTATCGATTTTTACCATCATAAATAAATTTATTTGACTATGTATAGTTTGAAAGTTCAAAAATTGTAGGAATTATATTCAATTTATAATTATATTTTCTGCACATTAAGGAGTTCACAAATTTTGTGCTTCTGATCAGAAATGTGAATATAAATATCAAACTTGTTCCTTTTTAGAAGAGACATTTAGAAAACTTAAAATTTGACGAGGGAAAAAAATCAAAACAGGCTTCTTACTTTAATTGGTTCAGGCTGCATCACAGGGGCAGGCATGGCAATGGCACTTGAAGCATAAACCTGATGATATGCCGCTTGAATTCCATGATCAGAATAAGGCTATAGACAGAATGGAATTTACTGTTTGTCATTTATTCAGAGTAAAAAAAATGTTCAGCATTATAGTATATTAGACATTGTGATACATGACAGAAGAAAACATGCATTATACATTCCTATCTAGTTAACTTATGGTATGGCCAGGAACAAGTCAGATTGGTGTGGTGGTAGGGGTCGAAGAGATAGCATGGAGGTAGGGTTTTTGCTTTGCATGCAGAAGGACGGTGGTTTGAATCCCAGGAGCAATTTCTGAGCATAGAGCCAGGAGTAACCCCTGATCGCTGCCGGGTGTGACTCAAAAACCAACCCCCCCGCCAAAATAAAAGGTCAGATTGGTGGTTGAATTGGTGGTTGAATGTCCTAAACACTACCCTACAGTGTTTAGGACATTTGCACATGAACGTAGCTAATCGGACAACATCCCATATGGTCCCCTGAGCACTGCCACTAGTGATCCTGAGTGCAGAGCCAGGGTGCCTGAGCACAGATGGGTATAACCCCCAAACAGCAATAATAACAAAAATGACTATGAGGTACACATATATGGGAGAAAAAAATTCCCTAAAGGACCGGATTTCTCTTAAAAGAGTGGAGTTTCTCTTTCAAGCATGTATTCCCTTGAACATGTGTCTCTGTCTCTCTGCTTGCTTATTTACTCACTGGCCTTGTCTACTCTGGTAAAGCCCCTGTCCTCTTTTGAATATGTATCTCTTGCCTCTCACCCGCCCCCACATTTCTAAGACTCAGTGGTCCTCAAACTACAGTCCGCGGGCCACATGCTGTATTTGTTCCTATTTTTTTTTCTTCACTTCAAAATAAGATATATGCAGTGTGCATAGGAATTTGTTCGTAGTTTTTGTTTTTACTATAGTCCGGCCTCCAATGATCTGAGGGACAGTGAACTGGCCTGTTTAAAAAGTTTGAGGACCCCTGCTCTAAGTAAATTTCATTCACTTAAAAAACTATTTTGCTTCTCTTAAAATAGTTGAGGTATGGGGGCTGGGCAGTGTCACTGGAGGTAAGGTGCCTGCCTTGCCTGCGCTAACCTAGGAATGGACCGCAGTTCCATCCCCCGGTTCCCCATATGGTCCCCCTTGCCTGCCAGGAGCGACTTCTGAGCGCATAGCCAGGAGTAACCCCTGAGTGTCACCGTGTGTGGCCCAAATCCCCCCTGCCCCCCCCAAAAATAACAATAGATGAGGTATCAGAGAAAGTTTTCCTTGAATTTGAAGAATTAGGGAAAGAAGAACAGCATGTATAAAGGTATAGAAGAAACTAAGAATGTAGCTCATTTGAGATATGTCCAGTTTATTTGGAAGAAAGGTTATTTATTTGAAGGATTTGAGGTAGCAGATATCTGATATAAAAAAGCAGACTGCCGATAGATGACATTACAATTCAATAGGATATGGAATACAAAAAAATCAAGTTTGATATTTATGAGATTCTGTAAGAGCTTGAGGAAAATTAGGTGTTTTGTTTGGAGGGGGTCACACTTGATGGTGCTCTGGGGTTACTCATATATCTGCACTCAGAATCACTACTGGCAGTACTCAGGAGATCATATAGGATGCTGGGAATTAAACAGCTGTGTGCTTTCAAGGCAAGCACCTTATTCCTCTGAAAGTTAGGTTTTTAACACGAAGTTTGTAGTACTTCTTTCACTTCTAGTAGAGGTATACTGTTGACATTTATGAAGGCTGGAGAATAGCACTGCTCCACGAAATAGAATATGAAATATGCAATTTATGTTTTTTTTCATAAACTGCTTACCAAAGTTAAAAAAGTAACATTGCTTTTTAAAAATAAAACAAATAAAATATCTAGGTCCAATCCACATAAATGATAAATTTCACATTCTATTTCAAACTGTGTTTTCAGAACTTGGTGCATAGGCATAATTTGCACTTAGAACCCATATGTGGGCCTGAGATATAGTACACTGGGTAAGGAATGTGTCCTATCTGAAGCTGATCTGGGTTTACCTTCACCAACAGAGGTAGGAGTAAATACTGAGCACAGCAGGGTGTGGCCCTAAACCACAATCAAGTAAAAACCAATCAGACAAAACATCAGATTAGATATATTTCAAAGTGTTTAATAGGGGAACATAGTAATCGAAGTGGGATGGACACTTGCTCTGCATGTGGCTAACTCCAATTCTATCCCAGTATCCCCTTTGGTCCCCTGAGCAATGCCAGGAGTAATCCCTGAGTATAGAGCCAGGGGAATGTCCTAAACACTGCCAAGTGTATTTTGGCCCATGACAAAATAAAAAAAGAAAGGTTTTAATGTTAAAAGTAGATTTGGGGGACCAGAGAGAGATGGTACATGAGAGATATGCCTATGTGTGGCCACACCCAGTTCAGTCCCTGACACCATATCATGTTCTAAGCCAGGTGCAGTCTTGAGGTATTGAGCATCACATGGGAGATACCCTTACCTGCCCCCAAGTAGATTCTGACTAAAAATCATCCTCACTATACTTTCCCATCCATGAAAATTAGGGAAACAAGAACACTGAGTGAAATAAGTAAACATTTTTCCCATAAATCTTTTGGTTGAGGGCCATACCCTGCTATGCTCAGGGCTTTTTCCTACCTCTGTGTCCTAGTGAGGCTCCTGGGGATCAATTACAACAGATCATCAGAAGGTTACCAATTTCCCTGAAGTTTAGTGTTAAGAAGTCCTAATCATAAACTCTTTAATAGTATTGAGGCAAAAACAGAAATACAAAGATGCAAAGAATTCAAAGAAAAGAAGATGAATGCTTCAGTAAGAATTCTGAACAAGTCCCAGGATACAAGAGCCATCCACTGAGTGGGAGAAACTATTCACCCAATACCCATCAGATAAGGGCTAATCTCCAAAATATACAAGGCACTGACAGAACTTCACAAGAAAAAAACATCTAATCCCATCAAAAAATGGGGAGAAGAAATGGAAGAAACTTTGACAAAGAAGAAATACAAATGGCCAAAAGACACATGAAAAAAATGCTCCACATCACTAATCATCAGGGAGATGCAAATCAAAACAACTATGGGGTACCACCTCACACCACAGAGAATGGCACACATCACAAAGAATGAGAACAAACAGTGTTGGCGGGGATGTGGAGAGAAAGGAACTCTTATCCACTGCTGGTGGGAATGCTGTGTAGTTCAACCTTTATGGAAAGCGATATGGAGATTCCTCCAGAAACTGGAAATCGAGCTCCCATACGATTCAGCTATACTACTCCTAGGAATATACCCTAGGAACACAAAAATACAATACAAAAACCCCTTCCTTATACATATACTCATTGCAGCACTATTTACCATAGCAAGACTCTGGAAACAACCAAGATGCCCTTCAACAGACGAATGGCTAAAGAAACTATGGTACATATACACAATGGAATATTATGCAGCTGTCACGAGAGATGAAGTCATGAAATTTTCCTACACATGGATGTACATGGAATCTATCATGCTGAGTGAAATAAGTCAGAGAGAGAGAGAA
>PVKC010006639.1:0-30777 GCA_004027635.1 Crocidura indochinensis
TAGCAATCAACGAATCTTAGTGAATAGGTTTGGTAATGTACTCTTCTCTTCTTTAAGTCTACAAGCAAATGCACTCTAAGTTTCAAACTAATTGGACTATGGAAAAAAATTTTTTTTGTAGGCCCTAAAGGTTCAAGGACTTGGATTATACTTGGGTTAGTAATTTGCTAGCTGGACATGTTTTTCTAACAACACTGAGCCCTGTTTATCTCAAAAGCAAGTGTAACATTTAAGGCATAGCATGTACTAAGTAAGAATTTCTATTTCTGTCTTCAAAATTACATATTTAAGCTTGTGAAATATTTCTCTCAAGGCAAACTTTTTATCATTATGAAGGACCAAGCTACCAAAGTTTTGAGCAGTCTAGTTCCCTTCCAAAGGGAATGTGGTAAAAGTTGTCTTCTCTATCTTTTTGACTTCTAAGTTCCCAACATATTAAGCACATGAATGCTCATGGTGTATCACACATATATATGCACAAAATGTGTATATACATATATATACATACACACATATATGTGTATGTATGTATGTATATATATGTATATATATGTGTGTGTGTGGTGAGTGCTGATAAACTGATATAAGTGTTGACATCCTCCATTGGTCTTCCTTGCCTTCTTATTTGGTTGGCATACATAGGTGCAGAACTATATTATTACTTTGAGGGAAAAAAAAAGAACTATTCTAAGCTAAAGTCATTTAACAATTTGGGTAGCAGTGAAACTAGCTCTCAATGAATATAGGGATATAACATACATGGTTGGTTAAGCACCATTAAGAGACTTTCATATGAATGAGAAAAAAAACGGAAGAATAATTGTGTTATGTTACTGATTTAGTATTACTTCATCAAGCCTCCTAAATACACAATTTGAAACATGAATGAGAAGATAGAAACATGTAGCAACATTTAAGTTTGTTTTGTACTTGTGCCACATACAGTGGTGCTCAGGACTTACTCCTGGCTCTGCACTTAGAGTTAATTCCTGGCAGGTTTGGAGAACCTATGGGGTACGATGGGAACGTATGGGGTACCCATGGAGAACATACGGGGTGCTAGGGATCAGACTCAGAATGGCCACATGCAAGGTATGCAGCTGATCTGCTTTACTACTGCTCTAGTCATGGATCATTTTTACCAGGAATGGAAGATTATTGCTCAGTAGTGTATTAATATTATACATGGATAGAAGTATATCTTAAGCATATAATCAGTTTCCTACAAAACTCAGATATTGAAGACATCTTCATCTGTTGAGTCTCCCGGTACTTTAAAAAGGAATGAGTAGCTTTGTTCTTTTTTCCTTAAAGTATTTTGCTCAACACATTTTATGTGATCTGGTTAAGTGTTTGAAACTGAGTAAAAAGTCAAAGGTTCAACCTGGGATGAGGGAGTGTCACCACTAAAAATTATTCTACCACATAAAAATTAACACCTGAGATTTTGTCCAACTTGAAGATGAATTTAGGACTGAATAGATAATACAAAAGTTAAGATGCTTGCCCTTGCTGCAGTCAGCTAGCTGGGCAATTTCGGCACCAATATGGTTATGTAGGCACAGCCAGGAGTAATCTGAGCACAGAGCCAGGAATAAGTTCTGGGCATCATCATGTGTGGTCCCAAAATAAAATAAAAAATATGGAAGCCAAGGAGATAACATGGAGGTTGAGCGTTTGCCTCGCATGCAGAAAAATGATGGTCTGAATACTGGCATCCCATATGGTCTCCCAAGCCTATCAGGAGCAATTTCTGAGCCTCGAACAAGGAGTAACTAACCCCTGAGCGCTGTTGGGTGTGACCCCCTATGAAGTAATCCGTCCCCAGAAAAGGTTCGCTAACGGAGGTAGGGAGGAGGAGGTCTCTCCCCTCCAGCTTGGTGAACGCGTCTACCACCCAGTAACCAGCGGTTCTGAGGTGAATCGGCGGGTAAACAGCTCACGGAGAGTCAGACTTGTGGAAATATCAGCTTTATTCGGTGGAAAGAACTGAGGTCCAATGACTCAGCATCAGTTCCAACCAAAAGCCCCTAGCCTTCCTCAGACCCTGGTTTTATACCCAAGAATCAGGTACCACCCTAGGGTAGGGGCAGAAAGCCAGGTCACACCCTAGGGTAGGGCCAGTAACATACTAATCCCAAGAAATGTTTACATATACAACAATTCTGCCAGGTTACACCCTAGGGTAGGGTCCAATCACTGACCAGGGTAGGGTCAGAGATGTTTATACATAACAATTCCAGATCATGATAAGATTAGAAATGTTTACATATGCAACCCCCCAAAACAAAACAAAACAAAACAAAACAAAATAAAAATACAAGCAATTTTCAACTTAGACTCCATGTGATTAGACTGACCGTCCAACCCTGAACCCTAGATCTCAGACAGAACTGACACAGCAACAGCTCCAGGAACAAACTTCCTCTGGGACATTCGTAATGCTGCTCTGACACTAACATGCACCGATTTTGATATGACATCCTGACAATGAGGAAATGGCAACAACTTGATTTAAGAGCAGGTTGTCTTACCTCACCTCCTAACGTTAAGATGAAATCAGAAGACATCCTTTGATTTGTACAAAAGCCAAGTTCGATATCTACAGAAGACTGACTGTGACACCCATGACTGGGCAGAACTTATCCTGGGACCAATAAAAAATAAGATCCTAGTCTAGGCCGTGGCCTATGATCTGTACAACAACCAAGATCTCTAATTCCAGAGGTCTGACTGAGACAACTGCAACCGAGCAGATCTACTGGAAACATAATTAAAGACTCTATTCTAGGCTTCATCCTAGGATGGGGGCAAAAACCAAGACCACCAACTCCAGAAGACTGATTAAAACAACAGTGATAAAACAGAATTTCTAGAACTTCATCCTAGCCTCCATTCTTTGACCTGTGCAAATATCAAGATCTCTAGCTACAGAGGCATGATTTTTATCATCCACAATGGAATGGAAAGTTTCCAGATACCACAAAAGGATCTAGGGGAGTAGGACCTTAAAGGACTTTAAGGGTGGAGAAACCCTGTATCTCTTAGGGCAAGGGAATTCTCTTTCTAATATCCCCAACATTTACTGTGCCTATGCAAGAAAGAAGAAAAGGGAGAGGCACAAATTAAAATTTTTTGGTTTTGTAATTGTTGTCGTTTGTTTATTTTTCTGTGGGTTTTCTTTTTTTTTTTTTATACTTTTTATTTCAGGACTATGTTGCATAGTTGTTGTCTTTATTGCTGTGGTGCTTTTTGAGTATTTTGTTTAATAAGTTTTAAAATTTTTTTTTAGTATTGTCATGTTTTTCTTCTTTTTTCTTTCTTCGCTTAAATTGCTATTTATAACTTCTAGAAGAACTCCCATTTTTTGTTTGTTTGATTTTTGCCCCATTTTATTTTTCTTTCCTTCAAACAGAACCACAAAACTTGAACCATCTTGTTCCACCTCACAAATTGAGGGGGAAATAATGGAGGGTAGCAAGACCAGAGAGTCGTATGAACATTAAGTAGAAATAAAAAAAATGTTCAGACTTAAACACCAAATCCAAAGCCAATGACAACAAAATTGATACCTGTGTCTATAACATGCTAGACACAGAGAGGGCCGGCCACTTACAGTAGCAACCTGGAGGGTTGAGGGGGATATGGGGTGCATGCTGGGAACAGGGGTGGAGGGAGGTCAACACCGGTGGTGGGAATGCCCCTGATTCAATGCTGCTATGTACCTAAAATATTACTGTGAAAGATTTGTAATCCACGTTGGTCAAAATAAATATAAAAAAAATACAAGGAATTTTGTGAACGAAGTGCTGCTTCTATAAATAGTTAAATGAATCAGGGACAACATTGCACAATCAAGCAGGTCATTTTGGACATATCTGAAGTCTCCTTAATCCTGTTTTCTCTTGAAGATACTGAAAATGTTTCACAAGCTAGTAAAATTAGCGTTTTTTTTTTTTTTAAGAAAACAATGATTAAAGATGTGAAAAAAAACCACAAAGCAGAATACTTTATTATCTAACTTATTTACAACTCTAGAAACTACACAGCAATTTTTATATCAGAAAGCAGATCAGATTCTGGGATCCGGAGTGAAAAAAGGGCAGGAATATGAAAGGGTAAGAAAGAAAGCTGTTGGGGGGATGATCATGATCTTATTTATTGGGTGCTTCCCTGGCTTATACATCTAACCTCAATAAACTGCACACTTTTTAAAATGGGTTTCAATAAAATTATACTCCAATTAAAAAAATGAAGAGTATGGGGCCAGAGCAATAGTACAGCAGGTAAGGTACTTGCCATGTACATGAGTTTGATCCATAACCCATATGGCCCCTCAAACCTAGCCAAGAGTGATCCTTGTGCACAGAACCAGGAATAAGCCGGAGCACTTCTGGATGTGTCTTCCCACCCCATCCCCGCCCCTAAACAACAAACCGTGGTTAAAATTCAACTACTGTGCTCACTTCGGCAGCACATATACTAAAATTGGAAGAATACAGAGAAGATTAGCATGGCCCCTGTGCTAGGATGACACGTAAATTTGTGAAGTGTTTCATATTTAAAAAAAATATTCAACTACCTACAAAATGAAATCTTTTGAGATCAAGACACAAAAAACTGTTTTGTAGCTGGGAAACAGCTAAAAGGGCTGGAGCTATGCAGGGCCCAGGGTTGTCTCCAGCACTGCCTGGCCTCCAAAGCACTACTAGGAATAGTTCCCATGGCCCCGGCAAGTCTGGGGAAGCCCAAAACAAAATCCCCAAAATATCATTAGTTCTACTTTTGGCACTTCTTTCAGGAAAGTGTGTGTAATAATAAACATCCCACTCATCATAAAAGTCAATTTGAAAGCTGAAACCTCTTAAAACTGCTTTAAATGACAATATGTCCACTGGCTTAGAGCATGATTTCAACTTTTCCCACTCAACAGCTTTAAGTCGGAGAATCAGAACACAGACAAGCACTGCTAGAAAAGCCTGGTTCATTACCCATTTGATTTTGAACAAATTCTTTGATGCTGTGCTTTCAGACACCTTTTACTGTTGTCAGTTTTTTGAAGCACCTTCTCTCCATTTATGAAGTCCTATGAGGTTTAAAAAGGTGGGAAAGAGAATTTTAGAACTAGGGAAGAGTTGAAAGCTCTCAGTGACGCTTTGATTACAGTAGCTCCAGCTTTAATCTCTGGGAACTAGATATAAAGTCTCATGAGCAGCTTTGCTGCTATGTATAAATGAATAGAGCACAGAACCCATAAATGTGCCTACATGAAGTTACTCATGTTCCTTTCATTATTTTGTCTTGGAATCACAACTGGTAGTGCTCAGAGCTTACTTCTTATACCCCCCAAACAACAACAACCAGGAATTGGATTATTATATGGGTCTGCCAGTACAAGGTAAATGCCCTACTTCATATCCTATTGTTCTATTATTCTGGCCCTCATTTTGCTGCTAGCTAAAAACATTTCAAAGCTCTTAAAATGGAAGACTAGCATGGAAATGGAGTCTCCTTGCATGAGATTCAGCTTAAATAAGATGTGGCTCAGAGGAAGAGCATGTGTGCAACCCTGTGCTTGATCCTGGTAGTCACCCTCACCACCCTCCCCTCCACACACACACACTATCAAAACCGACAATAATGGAAAAGTAGACTCAGACACAATATTTAACCTTTAGGAATCTATTTTCCTATTTGTGTCATTTGAAGACTGTCTAACATTGTGGCCCAAATGGACCTGTTACTTGGTATTAGCCATAGCAGTTAAGTTTAAAGTGAAAGTTCCACAAATATTTTTTTAAAGGAGTTTATCAATGGAGGGATTTACTAAAATGAACATTGTTTAGAAGAATGTCTATGTGCATTATGTAAGATTGGGGGGGAGTTAAGATGGTGAATAAAGGAACAAATTATTAAAAAATAACTAAAAAGTTACAGGGAGGGGGACACGCGGTGGCGCTGGAGGTAAGGTGCCTGCCTTGCCTGCGCTAACCTAGGACGGACCACGGTTCCATCCCCTGGTTCCCCATATGGTTCCCTATGCCTGCCAGGAGCGACTTCTGAGCAAATAGCCAGGAGTAACCCGAGTGTCACCGGGTGTGGCCCAAAAACCAAAAAAAAAAAGTTACAGGGAAGGTTATGAATAAAAAAATCACTTGGAAATGTTTACACCACATAGTCCTTCAAATAAATGACTTGTAAAACTGTGGAGTCAAATTGTTTTGTTTGTTTTTTGGGCCACACCAGCAGTGCTCAGGACTTAGTTCTAGTTCTGCACTTAGGGATTATACTTAGTGTGTGGAGGTAGGAAGTAGGGTGATGGGACAGAACACACATGAAAACAACAATACCATACGTTGTGCCAAGGACTGAACAGAGTGAGTCCTGTGGAAGGCAAGTGCCTTACCCGCTGTACTATTTTCAACCCAAGATTTGAACTGGAGATGATGTGTTAACTGGCCAATAACCCAGCCTCTCAAAAAAATTCTATGACTTTGTGACAAAAGTGGAAATATTATAATACTGACTTCTAGTTTTATTAGTTTGTGGAAGGTAAATGTACTGCTGAAGTAGAATACTTCACAGCTCATTTGCTGATGTAAATCATTCACCGTTTCTGTAAACAAGTTTAGAATAATAATCTGATTTTTATTACAAACAAAAATAAATCTTAAAAGCTTCCTTTAATTATACAGTATGCACAAAGATTTCTGCATCATCTTACATAAAAAGTTCTAATGACAGAGGGAGAAGCACAGCTTCCTACTTGAAGGAGAGAGATGGTGACAGCTGAAAAACACATATACTTAGAGAAAGAAACTAATATTTCACAAGAAAGGCCTCTGGTTTCTAGCTACAGGCAGGGTAAAGCTAGGAGTATTAAAAGGAACTTGGGAGGAAAAAGATATTCAAAATTCTAATACACTTCAGCAAAAAAAAAAAAAAAAAAAAAAATAGCAAACATTTGTAAACAACTTTAAAAAACATTTCTCTTCAATATGCTGCTATATATAAGGTAGGTATTCTTAACTGATCTTTATTTGACTCAAAAATGTTGTTTTTACTGTTGGGGAGTACTGTCCTTTAGATTAGATAAAAGCTTTGTTTTCTTTCCCTGTAGGCAAAAAAAGAAATGTAATTAGGGCTTTTTTTTTTTTCAAGATTATGTATGGATTTATTGGACTGAGGCATTTAATCAAATTTTTTCCTATTTCCACCCCAAAAAAACACAAGGGTTTGAATAGTAAAACCAGAATAAAAAAGAAATTGGCTTCTTATAAACATCTATTTAAAGATATGATGGATGAAAATTGATGCATCTGCTTGATTTTAGTTACTCTGTTCCCATTTTTTTCTCATCATTTCAGATAATCAGGTCGTAAAAAGTATGAGCTTGGCAACCAACTACGTAAAACCAAGTAAAGCTGAATTTACTTGTGTTCTGGAAGACTGGAAATACTGGAATTCAACAAACTTACTATACATAAATAAATAACTGTTTAAGAACTTTTGGGGGGGTTACATTTTGTTTTTGTACAAGACTTTAAACTACCAATTTCTTCCATTTACCGACTATGAATAAAGCCTGAAATCTACAATTCTAAACCCTAATGGAAAAGTCAACTCTTAACTTCCATGCCTAGACATCATATGTTTTGAAACAGAACACTAAGTCCCATTTGGAAGAGAATAGCTGCAAATACAAGCAGCAATCCAATAAACAATTTCTGTTTTTCCTTAATATTTTTCCTGTATCATTTTTACTGTTATTATGTGAAGTCAATATATTTTTCAGATAAATAATCTAATTATCTGGAAATAACTCTTTTAATAATAGTGAAGAAGTGACAGTCATTTTTTTCAAACTTTCTAATAGAATATTCTAAAAACTGAATTTAGTACAAACTGCCAGTATGTTTAATGTTTTGTGTACCTAAGGAATACATTCTGAAATTCAGTGGGAAGAGAAAAAATTGAAAAAAAATTTACCTGCTTTAGCATTTTAAGAATAGTTTTGATAAACTTCTTAGACCAACTTGCTTATCTGAAATAAAGCAAAACTACGATACAATCACGTTATAATTCTAATAATCACAGCAATAATGCGTCTATTTAAAATTTTCTTTGTCAATGATTAATGCTGTCAAAATGAGGTTGATGAGATCTTTAATTAGAAGACAGTCTGTATAGGCTAGGTATCAAAATGTGATTTAATACCAACTGGAAAAATAGAGCTTATATAGTCTATCATGTCAATGAAATTTTATTATTACCTTTATTTTCAAAGTTGGTAGCAAATATACTGTTTACAATATAAGTTTTCTCTATTTAAATGTTAAAATTCCCCTTAAAGAGTTGAAAGGCTGTAGGCATTCTGGGATGGGCTTCCAAAGAAAATCATTCACTGTAATATCAACTGCATACTTTGATGACATCTATATTTACTTCTTTTCACTTCTGATCTATCAATTTTTTTAACATTTGGTAATATATATACCATATAAGTATATATATGTGTGTGTATATATATTCCTTTAGCTGGAGAACTCACTCCCATATCCCATTACTTCTCAGTTTTCAAATATTACCTTAAATCCAATAGGATTAAGATGGATCTTACTCATTTATCTTTGAATTTCATTTAAGAGATACTCATTTTAGAGTCATAAAAACCTTACAGATTCAACACACATACACACAATCACAGAATTAAAAATATTTATACCATAAAAAGAATTTCATTTTGTTTAATGTTCTCAGTCAAATTTCAATCTAATAAAATATGCTTTTATTAAATATAGCAGCCACCACTTACCTTTAAATATTTTATGGATGGAACTAAATTCAGTACTGATCCAAGGATGTTGGCATCAAAGCCCTCACTTTGAACGAACCCTATCGGTCGTGCATTTATATAATGTACCACCAATTATTTTAGATTTATAATACCCTGTTTTTCACTTGGTATATACCAACTTTCGGGAAAAATTATTCATTTTTTGAGATGAGAGACAAGAACAAAATCATTCTTGAGGTTCCACCTCGGAAAAAATGCAATGTTTGCACATAGCAGCTTATTTGATACCCCTTGTTATTTTAGACCAGCCTTCACACAATGAGCATGCATATATAACCATGGATCATTGCGTCTGTTTTGAAGTTGAGAACGGCTCCTCATTCAAGTCACAGATGCCCCCATATTATGCAAGGAGACAGGCGAATTGCATTTCCACCATAAGAAAGGAAAATAAATGATGAAACAAACGCAGCAAATATAGGTATTTGGCATTCAGAACACGCCAAAAAGCTAACACTCACTAATTGTCAATATAAGGTTTCTTTTTTCCTAAAAAAAAAGTCTTTGCATATTTCAAAAGTAATTAGTCCCAGAGAATCATGAAGTGCCTTGTCGTTTCTGTTGCTGACTTCTGATGACCTCTAGTTGTTTTTTGCATTGCTGGTAATAAGTAGAAAGGCTTTTGTTTTCATCTAAAAGCTTTTTATGTTCCTGTACCAGACGAGATGTATTTTGCTGGTCCTTTTCATCCTGGTCCAGTTCTGCAACTAGTTCTTGTCTAAAAACAACAAGCACCACATAATAAAAAATTATATACGATGGAAAAACTCATAGCTTCCTAGCTCATGATAGACATAAAATTAATTAGAACTTTCATTCAGGGTTTATCATTAGGCAATTTAAGTATAAATCCAACTATAACAGGTTGGAATAACAACTATGAATCACCCATTCTTCTAACCTAACCATACCAAAGTAGCATAACCCTTTTACCAAGTACTTGTTCTAGAAAGTGAACAGATAAAATGGTATAATGAAAGTTTCAGGAGGTTAGCGTGCTAGTAAAGATAGCATTCAGAAGATCCATTTGATCCTTGACACCTCCTGGTCTCTCAAGCACCACTGGGGTGGCCCAGTAATCCACTTCACTTCTCCACTGCCATCACCAGGGGGAGCCTAATCTTCAGCACTCACAATGAATTACTGAGGCCTGGCAGGCCAAGAATGTCTGGAGACCCTAAAACAGCCTTTGAGACCAAATAAATGAAATTGCTTTGGAAAATTCCACAATAATTCTTTATTGTTTTTGAGCAAGAAGGAGAAAGAGACTGGAAAGGGCTTTGTCTTCTATAGTCAAAAAACCCATGAAGCTTTACTTAATTATTAACTTTTTTATGATGTACATCTGGTATTACACATGTTAAGTCACAATCCCATTTAAGAATATATCAATGTGGGAACTAAGTATGAGGTTATTAAAATGCTATTTAATCTAAATCTTTCCCTCCTTTTATGAGGGTGGGTGGTGGTGGTAGGTGCGGTGGTGGTCACACCTGGCAGAGCTCAGGAATCATTCCTGGCTGTGTTTAGAGATTATATGGTAGGCTCAGGGGACCATATGTAATGTACCAACTTCAGCTCCCAATCTTCCTTATTTTGAAAGAGAATACAAAGTACTACTTTAAGTCACTCATTTTAACATTTTTAGGAAAATGCCTTCAGTCTTGGTTAATTTTTTGTTTGGATTGCCTATATGAGTTTATAAAAGCCCACCCAAACAATGCCTCAATTTGATTAAGATTCATCAGAATCATCAGTTTTCACCTCTTTCCAAATTCCAAATTTTCCAGTAAGAAACTCCTCTTTACTTTAGTATAAATAATAAATTAACTATGTAAAACCAGAAATAGTATCTTTATAAAACATGCAGAATCAGTAGTTTCATAATTAGTTCTAAAATTTGCAAGCACTACTATTGAATTTTCTGTCTACACTAACCTTAAGACACAAACTTGAATTTGCTTAAATATTCTACCAGCAAATTATAATAAAATTATTCCTAATCTCTTTTTTAGAAGCTCTTTATAAACTGCTCAGGAAAGTAAATACTGAATTTGTTTAGGCTAAAAATGACAGAAGGAGGGGCCGGGCGGTGGCGCTGGAGGTAAGGTGCCTGCCTTACCGTGCTAGCCTTGGATGGACCGCGGTTCGATCCCCCGTGCCCCATATGGTCCCCCAGGTCAGGGGCGACTTCTGAGCGCATAGCCAGGAGTAACCCCTGAGCGTCACTGGGTGTGGCCCAAAAACCAAAAAAAAAAAAAAAATGACAGAAGGAATTCTATTACCATTATATATAAGTTTCACAGATGCAAACTGATTTATATAAAATGTACTGGTATAAAACAGACTGATCTATAAATATTATATAAAATAATTTATACAAAATTTCATGTGGATCCTAATAAAGAGCTAGAAAGTTGCAAATAATCTATCATGAAAATTGAATTATATTGCTTTTAAAAGGGATCAAGGCAGTCTATGACTCTCTGAAAAATATCTGTTGAGTACAAATACCAAAAAAATTTAAGTATGAAAAAGAGCTTGTTAATAAGTAATTCGAATTCTTCTACATCTATGCCTGGAAAGAATATACTTAAGAAAACTATTTTTAAGATAAAATAAAACAGAAAATAAGCAAATAAAATTATTTTACCTAAGTAAAAGGATAAAATCTTTATAAAATATAAGCAGCTTTTAACTTAAAAATTTTGAGAACAGGGGCAAGAGCAACAGTGCAGCAGTAGAGCGTTTGCCTTGCACAGGACTGGTCCAGGATGGTCCTCGGTTCGATCCCTGGCATCCCATATGGTTCCCCCCAGGGCAGGAGTGATTTCTGAGTACACAGCCAGGAGTAACTCCTGAGCATCACTGGGTGTGCCCCCCCCACAAAAAAATTCTGAGACCATAAAACACATATTTATGGCCCAAAAAGATAAAAGAGTGGTTAGGGTACTTTCCTTGAATATAGCCAACCTGCGTTCAATCCCAGCACTACAAATGGTCCCCCATTTATTGCCAGAGTGATTCCTTAGTGCAGAGCCAGGAGTAAACCACTAAGAACCACTGGGTGTGTCCCCACCAAACAAAACCACATGGTTTTTTAGTAACATTTCATTTTCCTGAATACTAGTACTAAGGAATTGAGTTTTCCATGAAAAATAGCCAAAGAATACTTAATAACAAAAGTAAATATAAATTCAATCTCCAAGCTGGAAATGTTTAATAATTTGAGATGTGATAAATTTTTTATACTTTCAAATAAACACCGTAATACTTTTCTTTGTTTGTTTGTTCGTTTTTGGGTCACACCCGGCAGTGCTCAGGGGTTACTCCTGGCTCCATGCTCAGAAATTGCTCCTGGCAGGCACGGGGGACCATATGGGGCACCGGGATTCAAACTGATGACCTTTTGCATGAAAGGCAAACGCCTTACCTCCATGCTATCTCCCGGGCCCCAGCACCGTAATACTTTAAGTAGCACCTTAATATATCTTAATCTCAATATCATTATCCTAGAATATCACTTACTTTCTTTGTAATAATAATGCAATTTCTGTTTGAACTTTCATATATTCTTGTGCCATTTTACAATGTTGTTCAAACACTGCCATGGATTCTTTGGAGTTTGGGCATGGTGCTAGAGGCTGAAAATAAATCAAGGATTTTAAACAAAATTAAATAATTTCATTATGTAGTTGATAGTCAAAATACAGACTGTGATATACTATTATAGCACTAAAACAAGAATATTCTTTTTTTTTTCCTAAAAATAATCTCTTTACTTAAGCACCATAATTACAAACATGTTTGCAGTGGGTTTCAGTCATAAAATGAATACCCTCCTTCACCAGTATAACATGCCCACCACCAAAGCCTGCCATCTTCTTCCTCCCCCATTCCCTGTATTCAAGATAGGCATTCTAAGTTCTCTAACTTATTAATGTTGTCATGATAGTTGTTAGTGTAGTTACTTCTCTAACTGCTCTTACTACTCTTTATGGTACGTTTCATATCATGAGCCAGTCCATCCAGCCCTCATCTCTATTGTCTCTGAGTATTATAATGTCTTTATTTTTCTTAAACCCCATAGATGTGAGACTATTCTGTGTCTACCTCTCTTTCTCTGACTTATTTCACTCAGCATAATTGTTTCTGTGTCCATCCACATATAGGAAATTTCATGACTCCATCTCTCCTGATGACTACATAGTATTCCATTGTGTATATATACCACAGTTTCTTTAGCCATTCATCTGTTGAAGAGATTCTGGGTTGTTTCCAGATTCTGGCTATTGTAAACAGAACTACAATGAATATAAGCATGCAGAAGTAATTTTTGTATTGTGTTTTTGTGTTCCTAGGGTATATCCCTAGGAGTGGTATAGCTGGATCATATGGGAGCTCAAGTTCCAATTTTTTGAGGAATCCCCACATTGTTTTCCATAAAGGTTGGACGAGATGGCATTCCCACCAGCAGTGAATGAGAGTTCCTTTCTCTCCACATCCCCACCAGCAGTGGTTGTTCTTTGTGATGTGTGCCAGTCTCTGTTCTGTGAGATGATACCTCATTTTGTTGTTTTGATTTGCATCTCCCTGATGATTAGTGATGCGGAATAGTTTTTCTTGTGCTTTTGGTCATTTGTATTTCTTCAAGGAAGTGTCTGTTCATTTCTTCTCCCCACTTTCTAATGGGGGTTAGATATTTTTTTTTGCTAAGTTCTGTCAGTACCCTGTATATCTAACTTAGATAGTAGCCCCTTCTCTGATGGGTACTGGGTGAATAGTTTCTCTCATTCTGTGGGTGATCTTTGTATCCTAGTCATTATTTCCTTTGAGGTGCAGAAACTTCTCAGCTTAATATAGTCCCATCTGTTTATCTCCGTAAAGCAATAATATCTTAAAAGTGCTAAATCATGCTTTAGATAATCTCAGTATCTTTTCTTTTTTTGCAGTCAGTAAAGAACTTGAATTCACACTACCATTCTAACACTTTTGTTGTAACCAAGAACCATAACTAAAGTAGTTCTCTGCTTCTGGTTCTATATTTCATTGTATTCAAACTGTATTTATTATACCAAAAGATATTCTCATAGTTGGAGACAGTGAAGTTTGTTGTTTTCATTTTCAGTCAATATGAATACAATAATGTGCCAAAAACTAGCCTAAGGGCCCAAAAAATACAATACAAAAAAAGCTGTCTGTACTCTTATGTTTGTTGCAGCAAGTTCTGACTATTCAGAATGATCAGAATCTGGAAACAACCCCAGTTTCTAAGGAAAAAATGAGTGGATAAAGATATTATGGAACATCTACACAATGGAATACTCTGCAGCTGTTAGGAAAAGTAAAGTTACGAAATTTGCTTATACTTGAGAGTATTACGCTGTGTGAAATGAGTCAGGGAGACAGGCATAGAGATACAGAATGAATGCATGCCTATGTGAAATTAAAAAAAAAAAAACAGTATGGTAATATCCAGAAACAAAAGAAACGAGATCCTGGAGGATCAGTGCATGATAGAAAGCTTGCCACATTGCAGGGGAATGCAATTAGTATAGAGAAAGAATCACTATGACAATGATATTTGAAAATTATTGCACTGGACAAGAACTGAGTGCTGAAAGAAGATAAGGTGATATGCATATACCCTTTCAGTTACAATATTGCAGACCACCGTGTATAAAGGGAAAAAATGGATGAGATTGATGGATGAGATGCCTGCCAGAGAGAGGCAGGGGTAGGGCAGGAGGGAAACTGGGAATATTGGTGGTGAGAAATGTGTACTGGTGAAAGGTTATTGTACATTGTATGACTGGAACTCAATCATTAAGTTTGTAACTGTACAGGTCAGTTATTTAAAAAAACAATTTATTAAAAATTAAAAATAGGGGCTGGATCAGTGGCGCAAACAGTAGTGTTTACCTTGCACATGGCTAACATAGGATGGACTGTGGTTAGATCCCCCAGTGTCCCATATGGTCCCCCAAACTAGGAGCAATTTCTGAGTGCACGGCCAGGAATAACCCCTAAATATCACTGGGTATGGCCAAACCCCCCCCCCAAGTTTTAAACGTAAAAATCTATTAATCTATTAAATATGAAGTAAATTCATTTTATTTACTTTAAGAAAATTTATTTTAACTTGACTATCATAAGTTTAAAGTGCAGGGTTCAGAGAGAGCACAGTAGGTAGGGCACCTGCTTGAAGGCAGCCAGCCCAAATTCATTCTCTGACAAAACTATGGTACCCCAATCCCTACGAGTGATCCCTGAGCATAGAGACATGAGTAAGCCATAAGCACAGTCAGGTGTGAACCAGAAACAAAAAATAAGTAAACGTTTAAAAAAATGTAAGGCCATTCAAAAGCATATAAGTAATATATATTTAAGTAATACATATATAAGTAATATATAACAGATAAAAATACTACTTTACCTGTAATTGATGATCCAGTGTAAGATAGGCCATTGGGATAGAGTTATCTGAGCCATTGGTATCTGAAATTAAAGTATGTATTTTATTTTTTTCTCATAATTATTTAAAAAATAAAGAGTACAATGTTTTTTATCCCTAAAGCAAAATCATAAAAGGTATTATTAGTATTCAAGTATTCATTCATTCATTCATTCATTCATGTTTTGGGGTCACACCCGGTCATTCTCAGGGGATACTCCTGGCTCTGTGCTCAGAAATCTCTCCTGGCAGGCTCCAGGGACGATGTGAGATACCGGGATCAAATCTGTGTCTGTCCTGGGTTGGCCAAGTGCAAGGCGAACACTCTATCGATGTGCTATTGCTCTGGTCCCTACCACTGGTATTAATTAAAAACAAAACCAGAAATAAGGGAGCTTTAAAATTAGAATTTACTCATGTCACCACATTGCCAAGCATTGCATCTTACTTTCCTTGATGATGCTCAGTTTACTGTATCAATTCTGGCTACACAATTTACTTTAGTAAATTGTAATTTAGTACATTTACTTTAGAAGGAAAAAGGTGAAATAATAAAATAAAAGAGATATCTCTTCCTCCTCTAGTGCTTCATCTACAATTTATATAGATTTTAGTGAGCCCTAGGTTACCTCTCATTTCTGCAAACAATGAAAAGTTAGTGTAGTATATTATATATAAAAGAGCAGAATTGAAATAATGGTTCAACATCACATCAGTCAAAATTACTGAATTAAGTTGTTAATTCAATACCTACTTAATTTGGTCAAACTACTCAGAGTACTCTATATTTCAGAAGTAAAGTTACCATGAAAACTTGCATAAAAAGCTTAATAAAAGGTTATCTTTCTAGCATTAACATGTATGCATTACAGTTCCAAAGAGCAAACGGGATTAACTGTAAAGTTATATGAATTTTATATTCCTTTTTTTTTTTTTTTTTGGTTTTTGGGCCACACCCGGTGACGCTCAGGGGTTACTCCTGGCTATTCGCTCAGAAGTCGCTCCTGGCAGGCACGGGGGACCATATGGGGAACCGGGGGACCGAACCGAGGTCTGTCCTAGGTTAGCGCAGGCACCTTACCTCCAGCGCCACCGCCCGGCCCCCTGAATTTTATATTTCAGAAAAATCCATAGTTGTTTTTCTATTGGCATAGAAGTTAAACAAGTGAGCTGTTTTTGTGAAAGAGTGGTAGGGACAAGATCATGACAGCAAGATACTACTGTAGCCAATCCAATAAAAACTAGGAGTTTGATGTCTCTCTTAGTAACCTATTTTATTTCTGATAGTTTTGTTTTTAAAAGCAAATGAGAATATGCCTGCAAGTAACAACATAATGCTGATATATATGTTAAACACTCAGCACCTAATGGTACTGTAAGAACTATTTATATCAAATGGAAAAGTAGGGAGAATGATAAATAGTAGAGTCAAGCTATTATTTCAGATTGCAAAAATCACGTTTAATACTAGATTGCAATAAAGAAAGAGCAATAGAATATTAGTCTACTTTCCCTAAAATCAAGGTTTTTATGGAAAGGTTGATTAAGAAATATACTTTTTCTGATCAGCCATCTCCTTATCCTCAACAATAAATTCAAACTATTGCACCACAGATCCCTTGGTTTCCACAAAACTAAAATAGATTAAAAACGATTAAGGGGCCCGGGAGATAGCATGGAGGTAAGGCGTTTGCCTTTCATGCAGAAGGTCATCAGTTCGAATTCCGGTGCCCCATATGGTCCCCCATGCCTGCCAGGAGCAATTTCTGAGCGTGGAGCCAGGAGTAACCCCTGAGCAAGGCCGGGTGTGACCCAAAAACCAAAAACCAAACAAAACAAAAAAACCAAACCAAAAACAAAAAACGATTAAGGGGCTTAAAAGTATTGCTTCAATTTAACATTTCTTTTCCTATTATTTAAAAAAAAATCTTTGATACTATATACACCTTATTAAACTAATAATCCACTGACTCTGACATGATGTTGGACAGTTTCCATTCTATTTAGATGTGTATCTAATATGCATTTCAAAATTAAATAAAATACATATTTTATAGTAAAAGTTTATTATCCATATAATTAAAGCCCCCCAATAATGGAGAACATTGTTTTTAAGGGGGTTACAGCTAGCTGGCTATGCTCAGGGATTTCTCCAGTCTTTGTGCTCAGGACTGCTCACTCCTAATAGTCCTCAAGGGATCAGACAGGGTGCTGCGAATAGAACGAATGTTAGCCACAAGCAAGGCTAGGACCCTGCCTGCAGGGTATGTATATATATATATATATATATATATATATATATATATATATATATATATATATATATATATATATATATATATATATATATATATATCCATTGGAGAGATCTCCAGCTCCAAAGGTGGAGAATTTGAGGACCATTACTGAATTTCATCTCTTTTATACATATCAAAAATGAGATTTCACTTTCTCACTTATACTTAAGATAAAAGTTAGTTTTTAGTTCTAACAATATAGTTTTTTTTATCACAATAAAACATTTATTCAATCAATGTTTGTTCTTTGGTGATAATTACTTGGAAAAAAGTATACCTCTTTTCATGAATGCATACTGAGAAACAAATTAGTCAGGTAAAATTAGATAAAATCCTTTAAGCCCACCAGTATACTTACAAGGCTCCTCATACATTCTGTGTTCCTTTGATATTAACTGCTACCTTTTTTCTGCTTTATGTCTGCTGACCAAATTTCATTGTTTCTCAGAAAGAACATGGACTATGCCAAATCTTACCTACCTGATCTCTTTCAACTAATAATGATCCAGTTGCATAGTATGTAATTTATTATATAGCAGTATGACTATTTTTATGTGCCAATTTTATGACCTATGCAATGGTCCATGGTCTTACACTAGTAATATAATGATCTTATATTAATAATAGAATGGTCTTATATTTAATAATATAATATATATTCAATGGTCTTATATAAAATAATGGTCTTATATTTCTACTTTTGCAAAGTATAAGGGAGAGACTCGTAAGTGACTTTTGGTCCCTTTGTGTCCTTATAATACTTTAATACTTCAACTAAGTCTAGCTTTTTCTCCTGTATGTCTTTCTTCATTTCTACTACATTCTAAAGAAGAACATTAGAGCACATTTTTATGTAAATGAACAAATTTTCTCAGAAATTACACAGAAACTGTTCCCTCTTAAAAAATGTGACAACCGGGGCCCGGGAGATAGCATGGAGGTAAGGCGTTTGCCTTTCATGCAAAAGGTCATTGGTTCGAATCCCGGTGCCCCATATGGTCCCCCGTGCCTGCCAGGAGCAATTTCTGAGCATGGAGCCAGGAGTAAGCCCTGAGCACTGCCGGGTGTGAACCAAAAACCAAAAAAAAAAAAAAAAAAAAAAAAAGTGACAACCAACATGATGGGGGGAGGGGCACCCATTCTGTGCTTGAAGGCCACTCTTGGTGACACTCAGAGTAAGCATTCTTGGGGAATGAACCTTTGAATTCTATATGCAAAATATATACTTTAGTCCATTCATTTCTACCCTAAGCCAATGCAAGTACTTTTACTTTGCTCTAGGGTAATAAGCCTTCAAAGAAAGTTTCTCTTACCTACAATTTATCAGCTTGTTTATTAATATTTTTCTTAAATAAAGGACAAAGCTGAACTAGATGAATAATAGCTACTTAAATTACAATCTCAGCTTCAAAAATTGTATTCCACATTTTAAAATGATTATATGCCTATAACATATTTCAAGGAATAATAAAATTTAGTAGTTATTACAAATTAGGCCTTATATAATTTCAAGTTATTGGCATAGTGTGGTAATTAAGACTATTCTAGACAATACTAGATTGCATTGTGGTAGGACTGAAATTGTGAATAATTTTTGGTAATTTAAATTTACCAATGCTAGATTGTATAGTCCCTACTATAGTTCTTATATGACAGAGGAAAAAGATCACCCAAGACTCAGTAATTTTTAAAGTCATGAAACTAATTTAATCATGTCAACTATCTTTTTCTATCTTTATTTTATTTATTCATTCATTTATTTATTTTGGTGCACAATAAAGGTGTTTTATTTAAAAACAAAACAAACAACAAAAAGAAACTCCCAATAGACAAATTCTTCTCTATTCAAAGATCTTTTTTTGTCAAATATCTTTTAATACTTATAAGCAAGTATTTTAATTTGAAGTTAGACTTTTTTATTTCAGTTTAATTTCCACTATTAATCATATGATTGATTGAGCTTGTAAAAATTCCAAATGATTTAATTTTCCAAGATATAAGAGATGATTTTTCTTTCTATGACTTAATAACAAATAATTTGGGGGGGTGTGGGCCATACCCAGTGACACTCAGGGGTTACTCCTGGCTCTGTGCTCAGAAATTGCTTCTGACAGGCTCCAGGGACCATATGGGATGCCTGGGATTGAACCCAGGTCTGTCCTGGGTCATCTGCATGCAAGGCAAATGCCCTACCGCTATGCTATTGCTCCAGCCCCTGTTAACAAATAATTTTTATAGAAGTATAATGCTAAGTACTTAAAATATTGTCTAGGCATTCATTTTCTCCAGGCCCATGATAAAAATCCTTAAGCCAGTGGATTTCCATACTGATATTTTTACCAATAGTTGATTCAAGCTGAGATTTTTAGTAACCATGAACAGGCATTTTAAAACCTAGTTACACGGTATTTATGCAACTAAAATAAAGTCTCCTCAGTTAAAAATGACTCAAAACATCAGTGGTCAGAAATCTTTTTTCTCACTCATAAAACAAAAGACTGAGATAAAAATGTTTTTACTACTTATGCAGCATTTAGTTATTTATAAGGTTATAATTGTACTATTGGTACCTGATGAGTCATCAGTTGTAAAAACACAGAACTGGGGGCCGGGCAGTGGCGCTGGAGGTAAGGTGCCCGCCTTGCCTGCGCTAACCTAGGATGGACTGCGGTTCGATCCCCTGGTTCCCCATATGGTCCCCTGTGCCTGCCAGGAGCGACTTCTGAGCGAATAGCCAGGAGTAACCCCTGAGCGTCACCGGGTGTGGCCCAAAACCAAAAAAAAAAAAAAAAACCAGAACTGAAGTATCAAGAATATGCTATCTTCCTATTGAAAACAGATGGAAACAAACCACCTTAAGATATATGGAAAAAATAAGAATGCAAGTAGTCTCCATTTCAGTACTCAAACAGACATTTTAAAATTTATTGTTAAATATTTTAATTATTCATCTAACTATAAAATGTCTGCCTTTATAAAAATATAACAACAAAACTGAACCAAGACATATATGAGAAACTCAACTGCTCATTATAAGGAGGAAATATATTGTTCACCTGTGGAATCATCAGGGGTCCAGGGGTGGCTTCGAGCTGGTTTTTCCGAGGTTGGTCCTGAGGTAGTGATCATTCTGACACTAGGACTGGAAGACCGACTGCTCACCTAAAAAGACAAGTGGCAGAAGGAAAGAAAATATGAATTTTGAGTGAAACATTTTCACCCAAATAAATTCTCTAGAAATATTAATGTAAACATATTTCAAAGTCTATATGTAAAAATACATGGTATCTTCTAAAAACTGATGAGGTGCAAGAAAGAGCAATGCTCTCAAGTCAGAAATAAAACAGAATTAGAAAAAAAAGTGGTTAAGGTGCTAGATCTGAGTGTTTCAAAGAAACAACAAGGTCTGCTCTAGAACTTGTTTTAACTGCTTGCTAGACACTGAGAGTAAAGAAAGTCTCGGGCTACTGGAGAAAACACCTGCAAAATGCTAAAATCCAAGAAAGGTTTCATTCCCAAGGAATAGAATGAAATGGGAGGGGTAGGGGAAAAAAACAATCAACAAATGCACTTAAGCAAGTACATCTATCTTGAACAGTGGCTCTTGGTTAAAAGAAAATCTGTACCCATTGTGAATTAATAAAACTTCCAGGATATTTGGAAGCAATAAATCTTATCCACAATATATCCCAAAATAAGACAAAACCTATACTGCTGAGTAAAATTCTGTAAATGAGTCAGAACAACAACAACAAAAAAATCACATACAAAGTACTTGCTATAGCTTCACAAATAGAAGCCAGTAAAATAAAATTAAAATATCATCCAATTGCTAAAAATAAAATTATTTCTAACCTAGATTTGTTTAATCAACAAAAGTGTGAATAATGAGGTAAAAATATAACCTCTAATAAGTAAAATTTAAGTTTGTGATTTTTCATAGCCACCTACCTAAGAATTATTAAGCCATGTAATTTAGAAAGAAAACATTTTTCTTAATGGAGTTTGGAAAAGCCAAACTGCAATTAAAATATTGGCAAATATAAGGATGACTTTTTAATCTAGGAGTAACCCTGAGCACCACCAGGATGACCAAAAAATAAAAAAATATATATTTACAGGCACACATATTTACATACATTTCTCCACATATTTAAAGTATTAAATAAAAATGACCAATTTACAGAATTACGATATTAAAATATGAGTAAAAGCATTTTCAGCTTTAAAAGATGAAAATATATGTTAAACATATACACATATATACATATAACTCCAGATATTAAAGTATTAAATAAAAAACTGCCTAATTTACAGAATTACAATTAAGATACTAAAATATGAGTAACAGCATTATTATCAGTTTTGAAAGAGTGAGAACACATTTAAAAACCTAGAAGTGGAGCTGGTGCAATAGTACAGTAGGTAGGGCATTGGCCTTGCATGCTGACCAGGTTTCAAACCCGGGCAACTTTTATGATTCCTTGAATCCTGCTGGGAGTGATCTCTGAGCACAGAGCCAAAGTCCTGAGGACTGTTGGGTGTGGCCCCCCCAAAAAAACACTTTAAGGGTTGCTTGCTTGATCTTTCAAGCTCATGTTCTCTCTGGAACAGGTATTCCTTTCCTTTTTCACCTGCATCTAAGTTTCGTTCAAAAACAACCTTGTTTCACACACACACAAAAACAAACAAACAAAAAGAAATCAATGATCAGCTGTGATATTAGAGTATTAGTATTTGGTTATAGTATGGATTACAGTATTTCTTAAATTTAAATCTTCCCAAGAGAAGTCCTTGTTCTTTAATTATACCTTTCACCTTCTAAGATACTCCTAAATAGTATCTCATGTTTATACTTGTGAGATTTCTCTCTAGATCAATAAAACTAAAAGAAAAAAAGAAGGCTAATAGAACCAAATTTCAAAACTGGTCTTGGGACTGAGAATGTGTTTTTAAGGCAGAGTAGCTAACTGCCTTAGAGTCATGAGACCATGAGTTTAATTTCTAGCATGACCCACATTCCGCATGAGATCCTGGTAGCACTACCATTGGTATCCCTTGCCATTGGTGTCAAAAAAAAAAAAATGTTATCTCTAGTGCAGCATAATAAGTATGTAGGAACTTAACCTCTACCCCATTATTACAATTACACCAAAAGGAAAAAATAAGATAAGACAATAAAGCTAAAAGAAAATAATAAATTTTATACTCCAAGCATTGGGACTCTCAGTAATATGATATACTAATATGTTTATACTTATAAAAACTAAAGATTGTCATGTTGAGTAAAATCAGAGGGAAAAGACCAGATTCAAAATGATTTTTCTCATATGGGGTATAAGAAAATTTGTAAAGCAATATCAAATGTCCAAAGGCAATAGAAATGAAGAGAAGAATGATCAGTTATGTCAACTAGGTGACGCATTTTCTTTAAAAAATCAAATAAATAAATAAATGAAGAGAAGAAGTGGTCTTCAGTAGGAAGTTTGCCACTGAGTTGGAGGAAAGAGGGGATATACCTGGGAGAGGGGACAGTAGGACAATGGTGAAGAGTTATAGTGAGCTCTAGACAGAGGCAGGCTGGCGTACGGGTGGGGGTTAAAGAGGACAGTGGTAGAGGATAGTGGGCAATGAAGAAGAACTGGTGTCCATACTGTATGCATGAAACTCAATCATGAATATCTTTGTAACTTTGTAATTCAGTGATGAATAAAAGTAATTTCTTAATGAGACACAAAGCTTCACTAAAACATCTATGTATTGTTTATCTCACTACTGGCAATCTAAAAGAAAAAACATTAGCTAGCTATTAAAAATTCATGAGAACACTGGATCTAACATATGCTCTCAATTATTAAAACTCCTTCCTTCAAGACTGTCAGATCACCAATTTTCCGTCTTACAAAAACTCCAACATCTGAGATACACTGACTTATTAGCATTAAATTTGGATAAAAATGATTAAGAAATTGCAAAAGTCCTACAATAGCAGTTTAATGCAGCAAAAGAATTCTAAACCAGATTTAAACTACAGGGGCAAAGTAGACCTAAACCAGGACAGGACTTTGACCAGAACTGAATCTCTACATTTATATATATAAAATAAAAAAACAGACAAAAACAAAGTTTTGCTTTTTATGTCTCACCTGAAAACTGGGAAATATTTTCGTAAGTCAAGAATTTATGGTGAGTGTACCCTTTAAACTGACATTTAAATGCTATTTAAAAAACTTGGAAATCTCAGTTACTAAAATTACACAAGGACAAAACAACAGAGATGAAATGTTGATTTATTTTTTACTGAAATAACATCTGAGTAATATAAATATTCAAATGAAATGAATAAAAGGCAGATTTATAAGAATGCTTTGATAAATTAATCTAAACATTGCTAATGAAAACATTTTAATCTATATGTATAGATTAATTGCCTAACCTAAATCCAGTTATACTATATAGAACATCACAAGAAAATTTATTATCTTACATGGTTTTTAAGTTTTTCAAGAGTTATACCATGAACCACAGTGAAAACTGCTATACAGTTGTGATATAGAGCTTTTACATATAGGCAAATGTTCACATATAGGCAAACTAAAAATGAATAAAAGTATAAAAATTTATTTCCCTTAAGTAAAAAGTATGCTATGATACATCTCCTGATGGCTGATTCAAGGTCTTTAAGATAAATATGTTCTAGTATCTCTTACAAAAGCATCTTCTCCCACTTCCTTTTGGATTTTGAGGCCATACGTAGGGAAGACAATTTCTAGTGTGGCACTCAGGTGTCACCAGCCCCTCCCTAACTTGAGGTACTCAAGGAATCATGCATTGCTGGGTACTGAACCTGAGACTCTAGAGTATGTACTTTTGAGTCACCTCTCTGGTGGATTTGATTAATATTTTATGGGGGGTTTTCCATGGGAGTATATGGAGGCCAGGGGCATATAAATCCCAGTGACATCTGAACAGGTAATGTGGCCCTGATAATGGGATCAAATTCAGGGCCCTGGGTATGCACAGCAGCTCTCTTAGCTGTCAGTTCCTAAAGTCTTTCTTAAGAATAAAATGACAACTACACCAGGGACACAAGTCCCAAGCTGCAGGGCCCTAGCTTCCAGAGCAAAAGAACTCAGACTCACCCAATCAGGTAAATAAAGGTCATGCCCAATGGCTATATTAAGATAATCTCAACCACATAAATTCCCCCAAGAACTCCCAGGCAGTGGAGAAGACTGGGAAAGAAGTATCTTGAGACTACCAAAGGAACCACAGTAAAGGAGCACAAAAATCCACTATATCTTGTCGGTGAAGACAACAATTCTGTATGCACAATCAGTGTTGAGTACATAACCTTTCTAATAAGGTGTTCAGAGGGGGAAATGCTTTAGGCTATTCAACAAGCTCAGATAAACAATAAAATGTGTTGGCAATAAAACACAGGAGGATATGAGAGCAAAAATAAAAAAAATAAGGAAATGGAAATTTTAGAAATATAAAACTTAGTATGCAAACTTTAAAAACTCATTGGAAGGCTTCTCAGCAGACTAATAGCTGCTAAGTCCCAAATGAGTGACCTCAAAGATGAAGTGCAGAAAACCTACAGACAACACCAAAATAGAACAAAGCATTAAAATAAAACAACAAAGATGAAAAAAATCCTCTTAAAATCACACTCTTAAACATGTATGCATCTAATGAGGAGCCAACAAAATACTTAAAACTAAAAGACTTAAAGCTAATAGACTTGAAGAAAGACATCAATAGCTACCCAATAGAGAGACTAACACTTGTCACCTCTTGGTAGATCAACCAAGTTAAAGCTCAACAAGGATATACTAGCTTTGAAGGAAGAAATGGAAAAGAGAGGCTATATATATACACATATATAAAATTTATAATTATATATTTGTAATTTATATTTATATATTATATACATTATGACTTTTCATGGGCCAGAAGTTGAATACACATTCTTCTCCATTGCACATAGGACATTCTCCAATATAGACCACATGCTGGGCTATAAAACATACCACCATAAAGTTAAGAGGATAGAAATTATATCAATTATCTTCTCACAACATGGTGCACTAAATAGAAGTGAATTACATAAACAGAGAATGTTAACACCTAGAAATTAAACAGCTCACTCCTGAGTCATCAATGGCTCAGAGAGGAAATAAAAGATTCCTGGAAACTAATCAACATGAGGACATGAACTATCATAATCTATGGAACACCGCAAAAGCTGTATTAAGTGGAAAAGTTATAGCTTCGCAAGCATTCATCAGAAAGGAAGAAAGGGTCTACATAAATAACTTAATGGCACAGTTTAAGAAGTTGGAAAATGACCTACAAAATGAGACAAAAGCAAGCAAGAAGAATGAAACAATAAAACTCAGTATAAAAATTAATGAACTAGGGGCCGGAAAGGTGGCGCTAGAGATAAGGTATCTGCCTTGCAAGCGCTAGTGTAGGATGGACCCCGGTTTGATCCCCAGGCGTCCCATATGGTCCCCCCAAACCAGAAGCGATTTCTGAGTGCATAGCCAGGAGTAACCCCTGAGCATTAAACAGGTGTGGCCCAAAACCAAAAAATATATATATATATATTAATGAACTGGAAACCCAAAAGCAATCCAAAAGATCAATGAAAGAAATAGTTGGTTCACTAAAGAAATAAATAAGAATAATAAACCACTAGCAAGGCTCAAGAGAGAGAGAGAGAGAGAGAGAGAGAGAGAGACAGAGAGACAGAGAGACAGAGAGACAGAGAGAAATAGAAACACAGAGAGATAGAAAGAGAAAGAACCCTAACAATAAAAGGGGAGAATGTCAGAACAAAAATTCAAAGGATAACGAGAAATTAATTTGAGAATCTTTGTGGCACAAAACAAGAAAATTAGAAGGAATACATACGTTTGTGGATTTCAATAATCCCCCAAGGCTGAAGTTGGCACACCTGAACAGACCTATTACTATTGAGAAAATTGAAATGCTCATCAAAACACAGTGGATATGGAGAGTAATGGCTAAGCAAAATGAGTCACAGGGAGAGGATAGACATAGAAGATTGCTCATATTTGTGGATATATATATATGTATATATATAATTTTTTATAAGATAGTATGGTAATATCCCAAAATAATAGAGATCAGGACCAAGATCTATGATAGGAAGCTTGCCAAAATGAGCAAAAGAGTGTAGTTAGATCATAGAAGAAATAACTGTAACAATGATAGTTGAAAATAATGATCACTCCTAAGAGCTGGGTGCTAAAAGTAAATTAAGTGACATACATGATACTGCTTTAGTAATCACACCGTCTAAAAGGAAGAGAATGAGAAAGTGAGAAAGAGACAGAGACATGGGGCCGGGCAGTGGCGCTGGAGGTAAGGTGCCTGCCTTCCCTGTGCTGCCTAGGACGGACCGCGGTTCGATCCCCCAAGCCAGGAGCAACTTCTGAACGCATAGCCAGGAGGAACCCCTGAGCATCACTGGGTGTGGCCCAAAAACCAAAAAAAAAAAAAAGAGACAGAGACATGAGGGAAAGTTTTGCCATAATGGCAGGCGGGAGAGGTAGGGGAGAGAGGGGAGGAGGGAAACTGGGGACACTGGTGGTGGGAAACATGCACCATTGAAGGTATGGGTGTTGGGTAATATGTGGCTGAAATTCAATCATGTTTAACTTTGTAACTATCTCATAGTAATTCAATTAAAAAAAAAAAGATCGAATGCCAGGGCAGATAGCACAAATGTCAAGGAACTTGTCAAGGTGATACTTGTCATACAGGGCTGCAACCTGACCCTGTATCTGCACCCCTGAGAAGTCAGGTGTGGTCCCCTCCCTGCAAAAGACTAGAATGACAATTGATCTTCTTTTCAATTGCTATTTCCCTTTTATTTCTTTTTAATTATATACTACAGGTATGGGTATATTATTACAGCTAGAGTAAGGAGTATATTACTAAAATGACAATGGATTTTCTTTCCAATTGCTATTTTCCTTTATTTCTGTTTAGTAATACACTATAGGTATATTAATACAAGTAGAGTAAGAAGTTGTAGAGCCTGGAGACGTGCTTGCATATGGACATAGCAACTATTAATCATCTATGATGTAACTGGAATTTGGATATATTAAAAGAATGCTGAGAGGGCGCCAGAGCAATACCACATCAGGTATGGTATTTGCCTAGCATGAGGCCAAACAGGTTCTAATCCTAGCATCCCACGGCCCCCTTAGCCTGTCAGGAGTATCTCTGAGTGCAGAGCCAAGAGTAATTCCTGAGCATTACTGGGTATGCTTTCCCCTCAAATAATGAATGCTGAGATAAATACTGAGGTCCTAAAAGCAGATAAAGTTGCTGAAGTGGAGCTGTAGAGATAGAACAGCTAATAGGGTGCTTGCATTTCAGGTAGCCTACCATAGTTTGATATGTAGCATCATTTTAAAAGTTGTTTTGGCTTGGGGGTCACCTGGCGGTGCGAAGGGGCTACTCCTGTCTCTGTGCTTAGAAGTCACCCCTGGAAAGGATGCTAGGGATTGAACCTGGGTCCATTCTGGGTCAGTTGCATGCAAAGCAAAAGCCATAATATTGTGCTATCACTCTGGCCCGATATCTCTAGCATCTTACATGGCCCCTTGAGTCTGTCAGATTGATTCCTGAGCACAGTGTCAGGAGTAATCCCTGAGCATTGCCAGATGTATCCCCAAATAAAAGGTTGCTGAAGCTCAGGCAAGTTAAGGCACTTGCCCAAAGTTACAATATATGTCGAGTAAAAGCAATGTATTAACTCCAAATAGAAATGATATGTAATCACAATGTTTTCAATAAAATAAAAAAGAATATACATCATTAAAATAATCCTATCATCTTGTTATTTTGATCTTTAGGCAGTATTCATTCATCATGAGATATCTTGATAAATAGGTCTATAATGATAAAGTTCTAAGAAGGTGCACATAGGCACTCCTGAGTATGTATAATTATTATGAAACATAAATACCTTAATGTAAAAAGTTTATCTACATTGTCATTTGTAGGATTTTATCATCAGGCAATTTGGCTTTGCTTATTAACAATATAGTACAATTAAAATGAATAAGCACTGAAAACTTGTAAACAATGCAGAACAAAGAAGCCAAAACACTTAAAACTGAGGAGATGGTAATTTTATCATGCCTTACTATCTCTGACCCTACATCCAACTTCTAACACTGAGGCTTCACAGTTCAATTTGTGGATAATAGAATCTGTATTTTCTCTCATTAGTTTTTCAAAATATCAAGGCCGGATCTATTATGAGTGCAGGAAAATTTTCTGAGTTAAAAACTTCATTTAGGGTCTTCAGAGAGAGTACACTGGGTAGGATGATTGCCTTGCTCACAGCTGACCCACATTCAATCTCTGGCATCCCATATGATTCACTGAGCACCACTAGGGGTGTGTGTAGACCAAAGAGTCCCTGAGCATAGCAGGTGGCCCCAAAACAAAACAAATAAAATCTAAATTTAAAAATGGCTTGTACGTAGTGAGGATATGATCTTTTACATTCTATATATACTTATAACTAAGAATCTGTTTTTTGATGCACAAAGAAAAGGGAGTATAAAAACAAACAATTTACTTTACAAATGAAATTCTAAATGAAAAGTCCTATGATTTTTGTTTTGGCTGAAAATAAGCATCAAAGAACCAACTTTAGTCAGTTCACTTTCCTCTATAAGATACGATGTTATTGGCATTCCCGGTCTTTGCGCTGGTCCTAAGGAGGGGCCTGGGATAGCGTCTTTCATTATGTTTCCAGGGATCCCTTTCTGTTGTAATAGTCTCAGACAGACCTCTGGAACTAGGGGAATGTAGTTGTTATGTGGGTCGAGGCTTTTGCCCTAGACTAGGGCTTTTTTATTGGTCCCAGTATACGTATAGTCTGGCCATGGTTCTGTCAACCAGTCATCTGTATATCACTGTCTTGGCATATGGATAGACCAAAGGGTAACAAGTCTTCTGGTTATGTCTTGTCGTTTGCTGGTGAGGTAGGTTAACTTGCTCATAGGTCGAGTTGATCCCATTTTCCTCATTGTCAGGGTATTTCATAATAGGGCTGGCACTTGTTGGTGTCCGAGCACTATTACAGATGTTTCAGTTGGGACTTGTTTACTGTGGTTGTTGTGATGAAATATGTCATTTCTATGATTGTGTTCCAGGGTTCAAGGCTGGACGGTTGGTGTCTGCTCACCTGTGGTCTAAGTTGAGTCCACGTGACATATTTACAGGTAGGAGGTACCCCTGTATTGTAAACAAGTATGAGTTCTTATCCCTAGTGAATAAGAGCTCAGTTTTATAGATTCCCCCTCCCCCCCCTTTTTTTAGTGTGCCTTTGCAGGGAGAGAAGGTGTTACATTATCTTGCCAGTGCATTTGAGGGTGGGGAAAGAAGAAATCTAAAACAGGTCACACCCCCAGGGGAGATAAAAATAGAAATTAAAAAAATGTGCTCACGTGTACATATGAAAAGGGAAAAAGGTTTTTACCAAATGAAGTAAAGAAAAAAAGAAAAGAAAAAAATAAGTAAAAATAAAGATAAAAAATAATAATAAAAATAAAAATAACAAAGTAATAAAAGTTAAATTAAATTAAATTAGCTCGAGCCACCAGGTTATGCAGGAGAGTGTCTTGCATTTAGGATAAGGCACGTAAAGAAGTAGTGTAATACAGGTCTAATACTTATGATTGTAGAATAGGTTTCCCCTTTGTCTTTTGAGATTTTCTTGTGGCTGTGGGTTCCCGGGGGCCTTTTCATTTAAGACGGATTGAAACGATACTAAAGGGGGCCCGGGAGATAGCATGGAGGTAGGCGTTTGCCTTTCATGCACAAGGTCTTCGGTTCGAATCCCGGTGCCCCATATGGTCCCCCGTGCCTGCCAGGAGCAATTTTCTGAGCATGGAGCCAGGAGTGGCCCCTGAGCACTTCCGGGTGTGACTCAAAAACCACACACACACAAAAAAAAATAAAACCGATACTAAGGGAACAGAACTACTAGAACCACACAGATAAGCAGAAGTTCAACCCCTTGGCTCCTGTAGATGCCAAGACCTCCAGATACAGACGTCTGATTTTATCACCCAGGATACAGCAGAAATCTCCCACACAAAACCACC